>CAXHTJ010000983.1:0-20246 GCA_964019445.1 Populus tremula
ATATGTTGACGATATTCTGATCACAGGTAATGACCTTAAGGCTATATACACACTCAAGAGATTTCTGCATAGTCGTTTCCGAATTAAAGATTTGGGCAACTTGAAATATTTTCTGGGAATTGAGGTCTCTTGATCACAAAAAGGTATTGCTATCTCACAATGGAAGTACACTTTGGAAATTCTGAAGGATGGTGGAATTTTGGGTGCTAAACCTGTGAATTTTCCTATGGAACAAAATACAAAACTCTCAGATGTAGGTGATTTACTTAAAGATCCATCACAGTATAGGCGACTTGTGGGTCGTCTAATTTACTTGACTATTACCCGACCGGATATCATGTATTTTTGTACATGTGCTGAGTAGATTTACGCATGCACCACGCAAACCACACATGGAAGCTGCCTTGCGTGTGTTGCGTTATCTGAAAGGTGCACCTGGACAGGGTTTGTTCTTCTCTTCTCAAAATGATTTATCTCTGCGGGCCTTTTGTGATTCAGATTGGGCTGGTTGCCCAATGACTCGGAGATCCATTACAGGTTATTTGTGTTTTCTTAGGATCTTCACTTGTTTCTTGGCGAACAAAAAGACAGAAAACAATATCACTCTCCTCAGCAGAAGCCGAATATCGAGCCATAGCAGGTACATGCTGTGAGTTGTCATGGTTACGTTCATTGTTAAAAGATTTACGGATATTGCATCCGAAACCAGCATTACTACTCTGTGACAACAAAGCAGCTTTGCATATAGCAGCTAATCCAGTTTTTCATGAGAGAACCAGACATATAGAAATGGATTGTCATTTTATTCGGGATAAAATACAAGATGGATCTATTATAACCAAATTCGTTATTTCGGCAGATCAACTTGCGGATGTCTTCACTAAACCATTGGGAAAGGAGATTTTCTCTACCATGATTCGCAAGTTGGGAGTTCTCGACATTCACTCTCCAACTTGAGGGGGAGTGTTAAGAAAGAATTAATGAATATCCCAAAGTTTACGTAATTGTTTAGGAAAGAAATATATAGACCTGATCCTATCAATTGTAATATTCCTATTGTAACTCAAATTCTTAATATAGTGCAGCACAATTATAGGGAAATTCTTGTATACAAGCGGCAGATTGCTCATTGAATAAAACAAGGCAAATATTTTCCCTTCTCTGATTTACAGATTGCAAGGATTCATGGCCAGGCCAATGGGATATCTCAAGCGCCGGCCATATTTCTGCTGGCGATTCTTCACTTGTGTCCGCTCAGTGAGTCAATTTGCAACAGTTTTTCTTATTTTATTATCTTGTCAATTAATTTCTTGCTGCATAAGAATAACTTTGTTTTATTAAACTAATTTTTCTTACTGTTATGCGTTTAGGAGAGAGCTTCAGGAAGAGCTAGGCATTAGCCTTCCAAAGGATGCGTTTGAACTTATTTTTATTTATCTTCAAGAGTGGTTAGTATTTATTTATATATACATCAAATTCCTTATTTAACTGTACAAGTTCTATAGGATACCTGGTCTATGGAGACCGGACCGATTAAATTAATTGGTGTAATGGATTGTGACATTATGATTTTGATTTAATTGATCTCGTTGACGTAGACTGGGGATTGGGAGAATGCAACAAGGCTTGTAGTAATTGATTGTACTTTATATTTGAATGCAGTGTTATAAATGATGGGAAATTAATCAATAATGAGTTTAATGATATCTTGTGACAACTGTAGATCCGATTCCTCTTGAAGCATTTACTCTTCAGGTAAGGAAAAGTGTGCTCTTCATTCTCCTTTGATGAGTGTTGGTTTGTGTTAATACATACATGTTTTATCTATTATCGATTGGTTTTGATAAAAGATCAATTTGGAGAATACCACTTGTTTTATGCTTGAAAGTTTTCTTTTTTCTTTTTTCTTGCACGTTTAGACTTTTCCATTTGGTGTTTTATATCTGAATTTTTTATACATGTTCTGGTACGTGCACATTATTTTGTTTTCTACCAAATAACGTGCTCTTTTCATCGGAAGGTTCGTTGGAGATTGACATGCCTATCATTTCAGACATGAATATTACATAATTGGTTACTGCTGTTAAGTTGTGAAAATATGAATGCTTGTTTATGATTTTACTTTATGATAGGAAACAGAAGTATCTGCTGTTAAATACATTTTGTTCGAGGAATATAGAAGCTTACTTGTCAAAGAAGATCCTGATTATGTGCCCTATGAAGTAGATGAACAGTATGGTCACCTCTTTGAAATCATTAGGAGAAGGTATACTAAACAGTATCTTTTTTAAGTAAAATCAACTATGCTAGCTATAATACATCTTTTGTCAACTGTGGTGGAATGCATCCTATGGTATAGCTATTATTCTTCTTGAAGTTGATTTTGTCTCAAATTCTTTAACGATTAAGTGAATCAAAGAAACATATTTACTCCTTATTTGTAAGGTTACATTTGATTCGTCTTTAGCATTTGACTTAACATGCAAAAACTTTTTCTGAGTGCATGCCGAGAGTTTTGAAGGTGAAGTCATGCTTTCCTCCCTCATGTTTGTGAATATTGCACCATGTTATGTAGCTGCATCTGGAAAAGCTATCCTTTTGTTGTCAACTGGTGTGTAAAACACTTTTTTTGGACACCTTTGTACTAGTTTCCTATCAAAAAAGTCAAATTGTGTGCATATTATCACCTTACTTCATGGAAGGGTTTCTAATATTTTCTTTCTGCTTATGATGTCTTTCATCTAATTTTATTTGGTACACAGAGAACACTGTAGCGCGCAGTTTGAGTCTACAAAAGCAACTCTGTCGATATGCTTCTGTTTCTCTGGATGCTGAGGTTGTCTACTTTCTCTTCCTATTTGCATTGATCTCTCTGCTATCTTAGTAGCGACGCTATCTGTGGCAAAGTATGCTCAGTTTATGTAACTTAGTTGTGAACTTAAGTTGATGGTTTAACTTGTTAGTTTACAATATTTTCTTCCTTTCAGAAAGGGATAAAAACCATATAAAAGGGGAAGGTGTTTTTTTTGTGAAAGAATGCTTGGGCCTACATTAATTTGAATTTGTACTTGTATGAAATATTGAGTTATTGGAGGCTGCCTCTTTAGCAATTGCGATCAAGAAATTAATAGCACTTTTAATATTTTGTCATTCTCATAACTGGAATACTAGTATTGGTATTGCTACTACTATTTCTCAAATGCTAATGTTTTTTGTTCTTTATGCAAATAGGATTGAATTTAGTATATTTTTTCTTCTTTCTTCAGTTGACAGGTCTCTCAAAAACAGACAGGAAGACTCTTGGTTTACTTATCAAGGCTGCAAAACTTATGGATGAGATCTTCTACCTTCAGGTACTTACCATTGCAAAACAATGTGAATGCACATGTGCAAGAAGTAGGCTGATACACTCATACAATCTGCAGAAACTATTGGTTTACAGATTTCTTCTATGTGGTAGACTTGAATACCAATATATTACCTGCGCATGCCCCATAAAATGATATTTTTGTTCATGATCTGTATAGTTACTAAAGTGTTTCTCTAGCTCGAGCAGTGGTCTATTTGGTAATGAGCATGCCCAGTCATTTTGTCTGCCTTCCTTTTTCTTTTCCTTTGGGGGTGGGAAGGCCTAAGGTGATCAGGGCAAACAAAGTGAGAAAAACCCTAAGCTGGGAAACAAGACCTGTAATTTACTCAACAGAAAGTTCAATGGAAAGGTCTGGGTGAGAGAGGCCTTCTGAAGTTGTTAGACAATCCCTCATAGAAGGGAACTGAGCAGAAAGAACTTTGGCTTAAGCATTCAAGACATGACTTGGCATTATGTATAGTAGTAACTCATAAAACATTTCAAGATGTGGACTCATAATAAAGTCAAGTAGTTTCTTTCTGATTTGATGTTATGTTGCAAACTTGCCCAAATTCTTTTCATTTGGATCTCATGTCAGTGAAATAGTTGATATTTGTATTTGAAACTTTGTACAAGTAATGTGAATGTCATTCTTCTGTGTAACTTTACATGATTTGTTTCTCCTTCCTACAAAATTCAGATAATTAGTCTCTTGTAAAATCCAATACAATAAGCCTACTTATGATTGCAATAATTAGCAACTGTGAATGACTGTTAGCGGTGCCTCTTGCTTTTTTCTGCTTCTAATCAGGTTTGGTACAGCAATCCAGCTCTAAGAGATTGGTTGAAGGAGCATGCTAGTGCATCAGAATTAGACAAGCTTAAATGGATGTATTATTCAATTAATAAGAGCCCCTGGTGAGTCTTTTTTTGAGGTGCTGCTTCTTTGAGCTCTTATGTGTGCGCGCTTGGAACAAGCTAAGAATTCACCATTCCCCAACTTTTTATATATTTTTTAAGAGAAATACCTCGATTAGAATTTATTGGTGATCAACAGGTCCTGTCTTGATGAAAACGAGGCATTTTTAACAACCACAGATTCAGCTATCAAGTTACTTCCTGAAGCCACGAAGCCAGTCAGTGGATGAAGGGTCTGGAATATAAAGCAGCATTTCCCATGCTAAAACCACCTGGTGCAAATTTTTACCCTCCGGATATGGACAAAAAGGTATGCATGGGAGGATCATTATGCAAGTTGAAGTTAATTTTTTTAAAATAGGATCACCATCATATATTTGTGACTGGAAAACTGTTTGATGCTTCTGTCATAATTTAGATCTCCCCCCCTCTATACCTACTATAATAATAAGTTTCTCTTATGTCACAGGAATTTAAATTATGGAATGACAGTCTGACAGAGAAAGAACAAATTGATGCAATGGCTTTTTCACCGTCATCAAAAGACAGTGAATTTAGTTTGGATTCTTCTTCACCTAATCATGCAGTTCATGGGACAAATCATTTAATGACTGCCCATGATCTATATCGTGTTCCTTACTCAAAGGAGTATAACTCCTTCCTTGGAAAAGCTGCAGAACTATTGCATGAAGCTGGGGACTTGGCTGGCTCACCTAGGTATATAGAGTTATACTAGATTTTTCTTGTTGCCAGTAACTCATTTGTTCACATCATACTGAATACTATTCCACTTACAGATGATTGTTGAATTTGTTCTTCTGCTTGTAGTTTGAAGAGGTTACTACATAGCAAGGCCGACGCATTCCTCTCAAATGACTACTATGAATCAGAATGAAGTACTGCTTTTACATAATCAATTATTATGTCTAGCAATTTAAGATACTTTTTTTTTAGTTATTTTATCTTTTTATTTTTAGTTATAAATCTTATTTTTAACATAAAATGACTGACAATTGAGGAAAGTGAATGATAATAAAGTGTGTTATAAATCAAAACTTTTAAAAAATAAAAATACTATAACTATAGAGAAAAACATAAAAAAATTTAATTTTTTTTTTATCTAAGTCTTCTTGCTAAAAGTCATGACAACTCTTTATTTAAAAAAACTAGAAAACTTTAATAATATTTAATAACGTGCCTAGACTATTTAAGGCTGGTCCACCCTTTGTGGAAATAAGAAAGTTCATATATTAAAGTAGCACGCAAATGAGATGGTAAGTCCTGAGGAATTAACTAAAAGAAAATAATATTCTAATTTAAATTCTATTATTTTTATTTTTTAATCTACATATAAATGTGTGATTTATTGAAGAACTTGAGTTAGTGGGTTCTTTTCTATAGTTTGATATTCCACTTTTATTGGAAAAATAAAATAAAATCGGAGTGCCACGTTCTAAAAACCCTCAATCCTCTGTTTTTTATTGCTCTGCCTACTTCGAAAACCGTCGTATCTTAATTATTATGGCTTCCATAATGGGTATATGATAATTCGATACCATCACCGACCTGGCTGCTTATAAAAATAAGTAAAGTGAACTACCATGCACTTTCTGTAGTTACCCAATATTGGTTTAAACAATTGTTTTATATGGACCAATAATCTTCATGTGGAAGATTCATTTAGAAAACGAACATACTTTGCAAAAAAAATTTTGATTTTGGGACATACTTTTGCATAAGCAAGATTTAGTCTAAGCAAGAGTCACAAAGTGTACAGCCAACGAGCAACATCGTAGTCTTTTCTTAAACACTTTTCCCGCGTAGCCCTTACGGCGAAGATGATTCGTACACTAAAGTCAAAAGTGCTCAAGTAGGACATTGGAGAATTTCATTATAACAGTATATATATATATATATATATATATATATATATATATATTGCAAAAGTTTCTGGGAAGATTCCAAGCAAAATTCATCCGGAAATTATAATTTTTTTTTAAATATTCACTTTTAGGAAAATCTTAAAATATTAACAAAATTTTGGATACAAATTAAAACGTAGTGGGTTGAATATAGATTTTATAGTCATTCTATAAAGTGATTATTGTAAGTTTTTGTAACAAAAAAATAACTTTCCGGACAGCTTCCAAGAATAATAACTTGAATGTTAATTTTAAAAGGTATAAAGGTATAATCTTAATTTTAAAATGTATAACTTAACTAATTAAATCTGAATTTAATTTTTAAAAATTATTAATTCAAGTCTTATAATCTTAAATTAATTAAAAACTTATCATGTTATTAATTTACAATCCCACGAAGTCTCCGAGCAACAACCAACAACTTAACCACATTTCTGTGGTTGATTTATAAGAGAATGACACCCTCGTTAATAGATTCTTCGAGATTCTCTTCATCAACGACTTTGGACTTTTTAACAGCAATAATTCTTCCATCTGTTAACATTCCCTTGTAAACAGTGTCTTGACCACCTTCTCCAAGTATTCTGTTCACATTACCGTTTGGGAACGCGGTGCAAACCGCGTTCCCAAAAAAATTATAATCTGTTATAAATTTCATGATATGCCATGTCAATAAAATCAAAAATAAATTACTATTAAGAAATCATTGTAAATGCACGTCCTTTGCAGCGAAGGAAATGTGTTCAAAATAAATAATAATATTGTCATGAGGCTTTTCATTGTGTTATTTTTAATGTGTTTTAGTACTTTTCAATTTTCAATATAAGAAACAATTATATATTTATATTTCATAACATATTTGGAGTTATATAAATGAAAAGGAAAAAAAATGATTATGTTGTAAGAGAAAAAAAATACATATATTGGTAAAGTTATATTAAAAAATTAGAGCAGAGTGGAATGTATTTTTCATTACATGCCATAAACTTAAAGATTATTAAATCTATATCACCAATAGATTTTTATAAAAATTAAACCGCATGGGTTTTTGACTGTTTTCCCAAATATAATTTATTGTGAATTACTATAATAAAATTGTCATTTTATCTTTTGGATGGAAAAAATGGTAGTCTTAAATATTCTTTACTACTTTATATTCGTAGTTGCTGTCCTGGTTGATCATGATCAGTGTTGTTAAGCTTTGTGGCTGTGTTTCCACAAAAGCTCAATCGATATTGCCTTAACCACAGACAAATAGTAAATCAAATCTAAAAACAATCAGCATCCCTGCTATCAGAATTTAAGCCCAATTCATCTGCAGAGTCTCATCAGCATGCTCACACCAGAGATTCGAGAGGCTAAATACTTCTGAAATGAAGTCTTTGCTAACTGATGATGGCTTTGATTCCTCAAGATAGAGACATGGCTCAAGTTACAATGTATCAAAGAAACTCTCTTATAATCAACGCGAAGGATTTTTAATTTATTAAGTTCTTAACATGAAAGACTAAGAACATGTGCTAAAACACAAGGACCACAAATACAAATATAAGTTTTTATTCAATCAGAAATACTCCTAACACTCTTAAAAACAGAAAAGAAACATATGATTTGTGATATACTTTCTTAATCGCTCACCATGTTTCAGAAGAAATCGACGGTTTGCAATCTAATGGTAGATCTATACCAATCTCGAAACTGCTGCTGGAAATCGACCTCGATGAATTATCCACTTCAATAATTTGTTGAATATTGATACCGTTACGTGATAATAGAATCCCCTCCAATTCCATTGCAACTTCTCTCATTGTTGGCCGGTTTTTTCCATTCAAATGCAAACATCTCTTTGCAAGATTCGCTATAACTATGGCTTCCTCTTCAATGCAATCCCCCTTAACCTGAGCATCAATGATATCAAAGAGTCTACCATCTTCCATGAAATCAATGAAATGTTTGGCTAAGCTCATGGTTTCCAGTGAATGGGTTAAGAAGATTGTTTTTTTCCCACTTAATAGCTCGACGAGAACTACTCCAAAACTATAAACATCACTCTTTTCTGTTAATTGACTGGTTTGAAAATACTCTGGATCTAAGTAACCAAAAGTACCTTGCACCTTGGTGGTCAGATGAGTTTGATCAATGGAAACTGATCTTGAAGTTCCGAAATCTGAAACTTTTGCTCTATATTTCTCATCTAAGAGTATGTTTGTGGACTTAATGTCTCGGTGATAAATCGGGATAGATGCTGTCGAGTGAAGATAGGATATCGCACCTGCAGCTTCCGAGGCAATTCGTAACCGCAACTCCCATGATAACGTAAAGTCCTCGTTTTGCTCATGGAGATATTGGAAAAGAGTTCCATTGGGAATGAATTCATAGACTAGCAGAGGAACATCAGTCTCCAGGCAACATCCAAGTAGCCTAACAACATTTCTGTGACTGATTTGTGAAAGAATGACAACCTCGTTGATGAATTCTTCTAGTTTATCTTCATCCACTATTGTAGACTTCTTAACTGCAACAATACTCCCATCAGCTAACATTCCCTTGTAAACGGTTCCCTGGCCGCCATGACCAAGTATTCTGTTGTCATTAAAAAACTCAGTTGCATTTTCCAACTCATTTGAACTGAATACTTTTGTCTTTTGAACACTACCATCACTAGAGGATAATTGTTGCTGCAATAAGAGACCACCATTCCGTTTGAAAAACTTCTTCTTCAACTGAATGCACTTCCTTCGTTTGATAAGTTTGTACATCCACCAAGTACCAATAAGCAAGAACAGTACTCCAAGGGCCAGACCGATAACTGCATGTAAGATTGTTACATTATAGCAAGATTTGTGAATAGGTTGTAATATTATAGGTTTTCAGTCTTGCTGGAAAATAAAGATGATTTACCATCCTCAAATTAATTACAAAAGGGTAAACTTCATTTTTACTCATATAAATTCATCAATATTCCACTTATATCCGTATAGCCTAAGTTTTTCTGTTGTTAACCTAAAGTTCCACATGTACAAAGCTAAGTGGACAAAGGAATCACATGGGACCAAAAACTGATAGTGTGAGGGTTGAAATGCCCAAAATTAATTGAATTTACTTGCTAATTTACTATATGGTTACCTTGGTAATTTGCGTGTTCGAGGTGGAGCCTGTTAATTAAATGCATTGATAAATAAACAAAAGATAGAAAATTTCAGACTCCGAGTGGTTTGAAGGAAAATGCTATAGCTTTATGATATCAAATAGATGTGGGAGTTTGTCCAGATTTTCTCCATTGTTGTACAATTAAGCCAAGAAGAGAGAGGAAGAGAGTGAAAAATCAAATGTAAGACTAGGTTTTGAAATTGCACTAGTATATTAAAAAATATTGGATATGTAAATAGTCAATACTCATTGAATTATTTATGATATTCTCAGCAAGCATTAATTAACTAATAACTGCATTAAAAAATATAAAAATTAAATTGTAATTTCCGGCCCTTTATATTTTTTAAATGTATGAATTTGTTTGCTTAGAGTTTTGTTTATTTTAAAAGCGTAAAGTATAAAATAATATAAAAACAATAAGAGAGAAGAGATACATGCCTAGAAGAGTCAACCGTAAAGGATGAAGTTTGCATTTGTATGACCCTTTTGTATTCACACATCTTGTCAATCCATGGCAAGTATTGTTTCGGTCTTTACATTCATCAATGTCTAATATATAAAGAAACCAACAGAAATGAATCAATTCATAGATATGCATATAGAAAAAAGAATATCCTAAATGTAATATATTAAATACATGCATGTGTATTTTTCAGTGAGAACAATTATTTCCTATAAAACTACTTTCCTTAAAATTAATCAATCCCAATGTTAAAACTTAATTGTATCATATATTGTTTTTAGTGAGAACAATTATTTTTCAGTTTTGAAAAAATCTAAATTTATCCATAATTCGATAAAAACTTGTTGATTTTAAAAAAATTATTCACAATAACATGATTTTAATTTATTTATTTATAATTATTAAACTATATCAATTCTAGCCTGCTCCGAGTAATATTTAATAAGTATGGTTTGGTACAACTTCTATGTATACAATCAAAAGAAAAATAAATCATAACAAGAATAATTAACAGCAACTATAATAACTGAAAAGGGATAATATATTTTGTGTGGGAAAAATTACCTCTGCATTGAAGGTAAGGGTTGCCCTCATAACCTTCTGTGCAAGAACAACGTCCGGATGTCATATTTGTCGTACTATTTTGTCGCCAAAAATCGCAATTATCCATGGTATCTTTGTTGTATGTCCAACTATTGCTATGTAGTATCCAAGAAAGCGACATAGGAACAGTACTACTTGCCAATTTGTTGATATCTTGGGGCCTCATTTTGGAATCAAACCAATTCCTGTCTGCTAGGAAGGCCAGTTTACGCCCGTCACTTCCTTGTTTACGATCTATTAACTCGAAACTTGAATTGAAAACCTGAAGTGAGAGAGGCCAGTTCATATCTTGACAACAGTCCTTACCAGAGCATTCACCATTTCCAAGCCGAATATTACTAATGCCGTTGGAGCAAATTGAGTTGCATCCAACATGTTCGGTCGAGCCTGTTTTTGTCCACAAAGTGGCACGAGTATTGCAGCCCACTGCAATCAAATAATTGTAACATGGGGTGAAAGGAGTTCCTTCCAAATTCAAAGGTAGAACTTCTTGCCGCCCAGAGATTCAACGGATATCACTGGACCCTTGACAACTGCACTCTTCTAATGTAATATTCACCAACTCCATTTTGATGCTGCGTAAAACAGCTCTAGGAGGATTGCAAGTTTCATTGCATTCAACGTCAAAAGATTCCTCCATGTAGCAATCCTTTCCAATCCCGAACGGGTATGGAATGCTAATATTTCCACAGTGGTCTTGACAATTAGGTTTTGCCAGACCAGCCGGTGCTTGCGCTGTTGCTGGCTGAAACATCAGCATTACTAACAAGAAAGAAACATGGGAGACAAATTTCACAACCTGCATACTGCTATTTTTATTTCTTCTATTCTTCTTTGAGTTGGGTGCTCAACAATACTAGGTTTGATCATGTCTTTATACAGCCACCGGAGGATTTTGCATGCTTCTTCTAAGCTTACGCGTCATTGACTAAATGTAATTTCTTGTTATAATCAGTCAATAATGACTTTTATTCCAGTATTTCCATTAATTATATTATTTTAATATTTCGTGCTTGTTTTAAAATATGGTAATGGATATTTGGAAGGTTAATTAGATTTGTTTCTCTAGATCGTTATACGATCGAATGAAGTAATCCTGCTCTTACATAATCAATTATTATGTCTAGCAATTTAAGATACTTTTTCAGGTACTTTATCTTTTTAGTTTTAGTTATAAATCTTATTTTTAACATAAAATGACTGACAGTTGAGGAAAGTGAATGATAATAAAGTTTTTTTAACAAACTTTTAAGTTTGTTAAGAAAATATATATGTTTTTAATCAAGTCTTCTTGCTAAAAGTCATGACACCTCTTTATTTAAAAAAACTAGAAAACTTTAATAATATATAATAACGTACCTAGACTATTCAAGGCTGGTCCACCCTTTGTGGAAATAAGAAAGTTCATAGATTGTAGTAGCACGCATCCCTTACGTCAAGATGATTTATACATGTTTCTATCAACATCGTAGTCTTTTCTTAAACTCTTTCACCTACGCATCCAAGGCACCACGTAGCCCTTACGGCGAATGCTAAAGTCACAGATCAGTGCGCAAGTAGGAAATATTTACATCCATGGTAGTGGTATCCCTCGTAGTCAAGGATTTTTCTTGCCCTAGACTATTAGCTATTAAATAAATATGTAAATTTTTTAAGATTAATTATTAATTCATATATATAAATTTTTAAAGTTAATAGTAAATTTTAATTCAAATATACTATCTAAAATATTTAAAAAATAAATTTAAAAGTATATAAAATTAAAGTGAAAATAAAAATAAATTTGCTATTGAAGTTTGAAAAATAAAAATAAAAGTTAATAGCACACCATTCCGTTCGAAAAACTTCTTCTTCAACTGAAAGCAATTGTATATCCACCGAGCACCAATGAGCAGGAACAGTACTCCAACCAGACCTATAACTGTATTAGGAGCAAAAAAAACATCGTTTAGGTTTTTAGTCTGCTGAGAAATAAAAATTACCACATGAATTTTGGTTCTCTTAATTAAAATTTTTCCGAAACTATTTTTTTCGGAATTAATTGCAAAAGGGTAAACTTCGTTTCCACTCCAATAAATTCATCAACATTCCACTTATATCCCTATAGCTTATGTTTTTCCATTGTTAACCTTGAATTCCACGTGTAGAAAGCTAAGTGGACAAGGAATCACAAGGTACATGTATTGATTTAACCAAGTTCGAAAACTTGAGGGACCGGCCCGACCACTTAATTGAATTTACTACCTAATTTACTGTATGGTTATTTTGGTAATTAGCGTGTTCATGGTGAGGCTGATTAATTATAATGGCACGTTTAGTGTTTTCAAGGTTTTACTAGTGATATATATGACCCAACAACACAATTTTAGTTATTCGATTGTTTATGTATTTAGTACTCTAACTATAAAATAATAAGTTATTTAGTACTCTAACTATATTATTATAGTACTTGTTAGAATTGTATGTATTTAGATAAAAAAATGAACATATTTCATAACCATAAAAATATTTAACTTAAATTTTGTATAATTTTATAGAATTTTTTTTAAAAAAAAAAATTAAACTTGATATCAATTTTAAAGAAAAAAAAATTGTTAAGAGAAATAACTTATAAAAAAACAATACTAAGTAATTAAATAATAAATAAGTGAACTCATATATCATCATAAACTTTTTAACAACTCAAAAGACCTTGATCTGAGGTAAGATATATGTTTTTTGATCTTTTATTTTTATATCTTACAAAATATTCAAGATGCATCATAAAATACTTTAAACTTATGATATGAATTTTCTACTGGTTTAAGAAAAACTTTTATAATAAACCCATGTGAAGAAATAATGATTTAGTTGAAAAATATTTAGTCTTTGCTCTCCCTTTATTCTTTACTACTTTATGTTCGTAGTTGCTGTCCTGGTTGATCATGATCGGTGTTGTTAAGCTTTGTGGCTGTGTTTCCACAAAAGCTCAACAATGGAAGTAGAGAAAAAGATCTAGAGAGCGGTACGATCTTTATTTGATTCAACTAGCTAGGATTATCTATATTTCAAGAAAAAAATCACTGATTGTGACAGAGAAGAGTACCAGTAAACTGTGTCCAAATCATTTTCCACAAAATATCCAACAAGAAATTCTATTTACCGGTGGCCTTTGGAGCCATGCACTCATATTTTTGTAACTCAATTATTTGTAAAATTAAGAGTTAGGATGTTTCCTTCCACCCTCCAAGCTTGACCAGCTATAATAAATTCCACAGGACTACCAAAATGTTTGTCAGTTGAGTGATGATGACTTTTGCCTAACCATTACGAAGATGATTGGAACTGTTCTCTTTGAACCACTTGAATTCCTTGAACTCTTATAAAAAAAAAAAAAAATTATAGAAAGACAACGTTCAGAAGACGATTCTATGAATAAAACAGGAGAAGAAAAGTCGCCAATTTCTTGAGGGCCATAACTTTTTTTATAATGTGGAATATCTAGTATATAAGTACATGGAATGAACTTTTTATCAGAAATTAATCAATAATCCAACTGGTCAGGTCTCTGTTACAGTTTTAAATCATGAACCAATTGCTTTCACTTTTATTTAGGTATTGTACCCAGAAAGTTCCTTGCAATTTATTGATTTGGAAGAGTATTTTTTTTTTCGCTCTTAATTAACACAGCCCACCAATCCCCCTGTAGTCCTCGATGTTGATTGTTCACTTTCATGCATGTCCCGAAGAAAATAAAATAAAAGGGGGAAAGGAAATATGGAACTTTTTCTCCAATAAAGAAAAGAAAAGTTTCTAAGAAGTGTGATCAATTCACGCCTAATACTCTTGAAAAGTTTTCATCTATGGTTTTGAAGTGGTATCTTCACAGCTATTCACAAAAGGCACAGGTAAATTACGAGCTTGTTTTTACCATTTCTAGCAGTTACTTATACAACTCCTTTTCTTTTTCTTTTTATCTATTTCTACATTATCTAGGATTTTATCTATTAATCCCTCCCACTCAATTTAACAATGAAGAATTTTCCTTTAATCATATCCTGACATCCATTTTACACCAATGTCTTTTGTTTTTTTAGAAGCTCCGTCAACTCTTACGTGTTGTTTTTTCAATAACATCAATTTTATTATTCATAACCTTTTTTCACTTTATTTCTTTTATGATATCTTCAAAATTCACAAGTAACAACATGCAAATAGATAAAAATGAGTGTTAGATTGATCAATTTCAATTACCTTATAATTACTTTTTAAGGTAGAGTTTTATCTAACACTTTGCGACAGAGTATTTGGGAGTATGGTTGCTATTGTTTTTCAAAGTGTTTTTCACTCAGAAAAGCATGCCAGTAATATTTTTTTATTTTTTAAAAATTATTTTTTAAATCAGCACACCAAAATGTTTTTAAAACATCAAAAACATATTAATTCAAAACAAAAACAAAATTCAAATTTTTTTAGAAGTACTTTTAAAAAGCACTCTCAAACACCCTAGTGGGCTTTGATGATTTAATAGTTGTGATGCATATTTTTCATGGGCTTCTTTTTTCTTTTTTCTCATCATTAAGTTATTTCTTTTTCAAAGCAACTTTTTTCAACTTTTGTTTTTGCTTTTTTTTTTGTCTTAAGAAAAGTAATATGTTGAAGTTCGATTCTCTTTTCTAGCTTGAAGGCTTTTTCTATATCCATTAAATAGTTTTTATTTATCTCTTCATGCCTTTTATTAATATTGCACTCTAGTTCTCTTCTTTTTTTTTCCCATCTCTGTTGTAACCCATTTTTGGGTCCCTACATATAAAATAATAAAATACAAAAAAATTCAAAAAAATATATTACAAAAAAAATATAACAGTGAAAAATGCCAGAGCGCCATAAACATGCTAAAACAATTGTTTGAGGATTTTCAAAAATATAAAAATTATTTTTTGACAGTATATCATTAACTGATGAGAGCCCCGATGATAAAGAAAATTCAATTTGTGGAAGAAAAATGCAAAATCAGAAGTTTATGGACTCAATTAAATTTTATTGAAGGTTTAATTGAATTTATGGAGATTTTAATTGCAAGAAAAATTGATTTTGGAGTTAATTTGGGCTTTAATTAGGAGAAATTAATTTTCTGGGGTCAAATTATAATTTTTGGAAGTTAATTTGGTCAAATCAGGGGCTTAATTGCATAAATTATTGAAGTTTATGGCCAATTAGGGACTTAATTGAAGAAATCCGAGACTAAGGACTAATTGTAAAACGCGCGAAAATGGAGGGCCGAAATTTGAATCTGATGCTTTTGGCGCCTTTTCTTTTAAATGAAACGGCGCGTTTTGACCAAAACGGCGCCGTTTCATTCACTGTTGCAAAAAAAAAAAAAAAAAAAACAGAAGCCCAAAACGGTGCCGTTTTGACGGCACTGTAGCTCTTCTTCTTCCCCTGGACACACGAGGCAGGGGAAGAAGAAGATTTTTTCTTCCCCTTTTCGCCTAATTACTTTCCTTCTTTTGCTCAAAAAGACGCCGAAACAAGGACACCACTTTCCACGTGTTGGACGGGCGGCAGCACACCTGCCACCACCATGACGTCCCCCCCCCCTGTTTTTGCCTATAAAAACAGGGGAGGAAGAGGAGAGAAAGAGACAGAAGGGAGAAGAGAGAGGGGAGAGAAGGAGAGAACCGAGAGAGAGAGTAGAAGAAGAAAAGAAAAAAAAAAAAAACAAAGAGGTTCTCACCTCTGCACCGAAGAAGAGAAACAGGGGAGGGGCTGCCACTGCCATCGCCAGCACCGTCTCCGCCTCCGCTGCCACCAGCAGTCGTCGGCGTCGCCGCCTCTCCAGGTAAACACTGCCCCCTTTTACTTTTATTTTCGTTTCTTCCCTCGCCATGCAGGACGTGCACGGTGCACGCCTGCAGGCGAGGTGAAGCTGCTAAGGTGGGCTGGGCCCGAGCCCAGCCCATGCATATGGGCCAGGTTCGGCCCAGCCCACTAAATGGGCCGGGTCCGGCCCATTTCAATTTTTTTTTTGACAGAATTTTTACAATTTTCCAGCATATTTTTTTTATATCAATTTTGCTTAATATCGGTCTGTATTTTACATCGTAAAAATATAAATTCGGTATTAAAATACCCGGTTTTCGTCAAAAACTTCCAAAAATATTCACGGTACTGTTCACACATGCAAAAAAAAAAATCAAAAATATTTGTTTCAGCATTTTATAATTTTTCCGCGTAGTTTTTATGTCATTTTGATTAATATCGGGCAGTATTTTTACATCGTAAAAATATAAATCCGGTATTAAAATACCCGTTTTTCGGCAAAAACTTCCAAAAATAAATAAAAAATTGAAAAAAAGATTAAAAAAAAATGTTTTTGTGCATACGGCCAAGTGTCTCAAATCTAAAAAATCATATCGTATTTTGCATATGTCAAAAAAAAATATTTTAGCATGCATTTTGGCTTTAATAACCAGTTTATTAAAGTCAAGAGAACATTGGCCAAAATCTCAAAAACAACAAAATATTTTATTTTGTTTGATTTTAGTATCAGAGATTATGAATTTATACGTAAATCGTATTCCTGATATTAAAAAGATATTTTCTTTTGACGACTTCGAATAGTTAGTTTTTTACCCGATAAAGATAAGGATCTCCTTACAGAGGAGGACTTTTCTTAAACCGTAAACGAACCAACAATTCAAAAAACCACAACACGATTTTAGATTTTATCAGACATTAAAACAATGCAGCCTACCTTAGGTAGGGCGTAGTTGGGGTGCTAATACCTTCCCTTTACGCAACCAGTCTCCGTACCCGATCTCTAAAGACCAGTTAAGGTTCCTAGTAACCAGAATACTAGGTGGTGACTCCCAGTCCATATTTTTACCTGTAGAGACAAGAATTCCTTGTCTCTCCTTATTTTGCCAGGAATAAATTATTCCGATTTTTTCTTGTGGGTGGACGATTGCCGCGCCGCCGCACACGTGCGACAATCTCAATGCCCAATGTTGAAACCTAATTTGACCCTCATTTTTGTATATATTTTGAAAAAGATTAGAAAAATCCAAAAAATATGTCTTTTCAATAATGAGTATTAGATTGATCGATTGCAACTACCTCGTAATTACTCATCCATATAGGCTTTTGTTTAAGACATTGTGACAGTTGACCATTATTTATTGACGTTACAAGTGGGCTTTGATGATCTACTTCTTGTGATGCATTTTCCATGGGTTCTTCGTTTTCTGCTTTTGTTTTCTAAGAGAAGCAACATGTTGAAGCTCACTTTGTATTTTAGCTCAAAAGCTTTCTCTTTATCCCTTAAATAGTTTTTTTTTTCTCTCTTCACGCCTATTATTAATGTTGCACTCTAGTTCTTCTTCGTTTTTATCTCAATGCCCAATGTTGTAACCCAATTTGACCTTTATTTTTTATATATAATTTTTGAAAAAAATGTCTTTTCAATAATTTTAGTTATTTTAATCATTTTATTATTTTCTTCCTTTTATTTAATTTTGTGTGTCAAAACATCTTAAAAATCATAAAAAATACAAAATGCAAAAATACAAAACCAAATTATATATATATATAATAGCTAGGGTTTGAATTTGAACTACTAATCAAGCATCATAGGCAAAAACAAGGTTTGAATTGAAGAAGAAATTGAAGAAAATAGTTTAATTTGATTTAATTTGGCTAGGAGTGGAAGAAATTTAATGTTTAGAGATGATTTTGAAACAAATAGCCAAATTATAAATTGATGAAGGGATTAATTGAAGAAGAAGATCAAAATTAAGAGTTAAATTGATTAAATTGCTTAATTTTAGGAACCAATGATAGATTTGCAGGTCTTAATTAATTTAATTGGGGATATAATTGAAAAGAAAAAGGTGATTTAAAGCAAATTGAATGAAATTTAAACAATTCAAAATCCAAGGACTATAATGAGAATAAAGAATGTTTGTCTGGATTTTTATTTCAACTCATTTCAATCATACCAGTCTAATTAAATTAGTTGGATTCAATTTAGTCCCAAGTTAACCCAATTTGAATCCAAATATTTTTAATTGATTCATTTTTAGTTCAATTAAACCCCAAAATCCAACGATTAATTTTAGATTTTCCATTGCAATCCCAAGCAATTAAGCCAGAGATTGCAATCTCATAATTGCAGCCCAAATCTTCAATCAAGTCTCCAAGAATCAAGTCCTAGAAATTATGCTAAACTACGTTAATTCCAATCTTTGCTCTACAATAAAAAGAGACGAACAAAGGCAAGAAATGGGGAGCCTTCATCAACCAGGAGCAACCAAAAACAGAGCTCCTATTCATCCAACACAGAGCTTCTTGTACACAAAAAACACAAATCCATCTCCATAGTTTCCCATTCAACCCGACACCAAAACCTCTCATGGCCAGCTGTTGTTATTCATTATGGGGCCTCATGTAAACAAAAACAAATCAGAAAAGAAAAAGAAAAAATACAAAAAAAAAAAAAAAACTTCGAGAAAAAATATATATATAAAAAAAATATAAACGAGAAGAATATGCTAGAACGTCTGAAAATTTGCCAAAGCCTGATTGAGAAAAATCAAATATACAAGATTAAAAAAATTAACAACGTATTTTTTATTGATAAATCTTTTGTTTTGACATGATTTTTTTTAAAATTTCTTCCTTCTATATTGAATTTATTAGAGATTAAATTTTAATTATTTTTATTTGTTTTCTATAAAGATAACCTGATCTCACAACACAAGTGGTGAATTTGACATGCTAACTTCCATTAGCCTAGGCCTTTTACATCATTTTATTTCATTTTATTTTTATGTTATATTCGGTTCTTATTTTTTTAATTGATTTTATTGTTTTGATTATTTTTAAAAAAACATTATCCTTCAAAATTTCATTGTTCATAATTGTGCTTTATAATGTTTTTTTTTTCAATATAATCACTCTGGTCTCGTAACCTAGATTAAGAGTATGCAATGTTAACTCAGATTGATTTTGATTTTTTTTAAAATTTTTATAATTTTTTTAATTTAACCCTTTAACATTGAGTTTGTTAAAAATTAAACTTTGTATTTTTTACTTGCTTTTTATAAGGATGACTCAACATCATATTTCAAATCACGAGTTTATCATACTAACTCATGTTGGTTTAATATTAATATTTTTTTTTTCATTTCATTCTTTAACATTATGTTATCTTTATTTTTTAATAGTATCTTAAATTCAACTTTATATATATATATATATATATTCACAATCATTTTTCCTTCTTTTTCATCACTTTTTCTCTTTTGATTTGGTTTATTTATTCTTTTTTTAGTATATAATTAAATTAAACTATCTTTCAAAATCCAGTAGGATGTATTACTTGAGTGGTAAATTTTTTATTTGTTTTAAAACATGCTAAAAGAGCTGAAACATTGGTTTTTTTTTTTTTTTTTTTATAAAAAATAGTCTGGCCCGGACGAAGCTTGAGCCGTGAGTATGATACTAAACATTTATTTTAATTCAAAAGGCATGCATTTAATCTTTGACATACTCAATCAAGTCCTTTATTACTTGTACAGACATGAAATATTTTTTTTTTAACAACTCATTAGGATTCAATCACATTTATTGGATGCAATTGACCAAAAACCAAGTTCAGGATACAAATTGATTTTTGAGAAGCCCAAGAAAAAAAAATATTTTTTTTTAAATACAAAGAACTGGGTTGCCTGAAGAAAACGCAGGCAGCTGGCATATCCTGCTATAGTATCACTCGAATTTATTCTTTTTTTTCTCTAACAATTTATAGGCATCAAAAAGGATAGAAGCAGAACAGTTAGCCCTTTTATTTCCTCTC
>CAXHTJ010000984.1:0-49404 GCA_964019445.1 Populus tremula
TTGCTTCAGTAAGCATCCTTACACCTCTAGAAGAGGAAGAAGTTCACATAAATTTTAGCTCGGTTAGTCCTCTCAACTATAGTCTACTACTTAGTCTGGTATGAGAGGAACAATAAAGTATTTTTCTCTGATTTTCTAGACTCTTTGAGATGTTTGCTCATAGATAATCTGAGTTTGTTAGATCCTGACTTATAGACTTGTATCCTTACTCTTGTGGATATCAACTCTTATACTTTCGTTATAGATTCAAGGAAGCTTCTTGTGGATTTCAAGGTCTTTTCTTTCGTTCATTTGTTGTTGGGTGCTTTTTTTGCAATTTTGCATGTTTCCTACCTCTGAATATTTTATCCTCTAGCCTTTTCAATTGTTAAGACATCTTAATAGAAAGCTTCTCCATAGCATATTTTGACCTAAACACTATTGATTTTTCTTTTCTCATTTCTACTAGGTTCTTTGTCTGCCCGACTTCTTGGATTAGTTCAGGTATTCCTCACTTGGCTTCTTACATCATTCTTATAACAACCCGTGACATCACACAAGTAATTTACCTAGTCTATTTTATTATGTTAAATATTCTCTCTTAGAGTTGTTTTCCCAATTTGCTAGACGGTCTAGCATAATCACTACCAGTCTCTTGACCTTCTACCATGGTCACTTTATTGTTTGAATGATGTACTTCATATCAATATGTATTTTGAGCAACTTAATTCATGTGGTGGTTGGTTATAATAACATATCAACTCAGATAATTAGGCACCTTAATGCTTTGAAATGAGGACAAGCCACTTTCATCCCACTGAACAGGTAAGGATAAAGTATCCTTGTGTAACTTATCCACATGGTTCTGATGTGGTACCTTTAATAAAGAAGTTGAAATTTTCTCCTAATTTTTTCCTAGGATTTGCGTAGGTTAGTTCTCCATCATGCTTGATCTAATTGAAATAGTATTAATCCAGCAAAAACTTTGATTTGAGTTTTGTTGTTAATAATTTATAAGTTGGTCTACACAACTGAAAACTCAGTAATTACTTGTGCTATTTGATTCTGTAAGGTTATATATCTACGTGTTTTGTTAATTAATTATTGATGTTTTCATTTGTTTGTTATGTAAATTTGGGTAGAAAGTTTTTGGTGTGACTCTCTTTAGTGATTGCTTTTGGAATCCGTGGATGAATAGTTGTGAGAGAGTTTTAATTTGATAATTGTAATCGATTGGTCCTAACTATAAAAGTAAGCAAAGCTATAAAGTACCTATATATACGCTTTTTCCTTGATATGATTTTGGTAAGTAACTTAAATTATTTAACCGACATGTTCTTGGATATTGGTGGAGCATTGTTTATGCCTAAGGGCTTGTCTATAAATGTGTGTAATTTTTCAAAATTTACATGAGCTAAATTGTTAATGATGTTGATGTGACTCCTGCAATGGTCTACATGCTTATATCGTTGATTATTCTTCTTATTCTCCTAAGTCTTTGTCTAAACTGTGATCTGTTGAGATTTGGATGTGTCCACAAATTGATGGTGTGGTCTGCATAACTATGGATGGTTACAATAAAAATTCTATATGTTATTTTACATTATGATTCTTATACATGTTTATGATGCCTTAAGTGTCAATAGAATCCATAATTAGCTTACCATAAAGGTTGTATATACTCTCATAAATAGGAAAGGAGATTTAGTTTACCATGTATAGTTCCTAAGATCACTCTAGTTTTCTGGTTTCCTTCTATAACCAGCAACCAACCTAGTTTCTCTATATAGTTAGCTTCCTTGTATAAACCAGTACCTGGCCTAGGATGTAACGGTGACCTGCTGAAAATTAATCCATTCTAAATTCTAACCATTCTGTCATGGTATCAAAGCCCTTAGTCATAGTTTCTAAAAACACCCAACCATTTTTCTCTCTCAATTGTAGTCTTAGTCTTTGTGGAGAAGTCAGATAATGTTTGTGTCAGATTCATAGGCAAAAATTATATTGCTTGGAGTTTCAATTGGAGACTTTTCTTAAAAGTAAAGAGAAGTATTTTCTTTTCTTATTTTGATAGTTTTGTCTATGCCAAAATAGCACTTTTATTTGGGCATATCACTTTTATTTGGTGTAAGGACTTTTGCTTTGTGCAGTGTCTTTCTTTCATAAATGGTTTTGGCAACTTGCAGTATAATGAAGCGTGAAAAGCATCTGAGCATATTTTATCAAAAAACAAGGTCGGGCAACCCCTTTTCCAGAAAAGCTACTCGTGACAAAAGGCTGCCAAAGGAAAATGATGATTTACAACGTCTTTTTTCTTCAAATTTGGCTCTGGCAAGATTTCAGATTAGTCTATTCAGATACTTTAACATCAATGCAAATGTATGGTGTTGTCAGAATCTTCCTATAAGTGGCACTTTCTTATTTCATGCTCATCATTTAATTAGGAAAGGGCTAGGCCTCTTATCATATAATTTCATGATCAAAACACGATGTTAAGGGTTTTCTTTTTTCTTTTCTTTTTTGAACTGTTTAGGTATCTTTAGTAAATTGGACTTATAAGGAGCTATATCTAAGGAAATGATTAACCTCTCTAACATATTATTTGTTTAAGTTCACAGGAACTCTGAACTATGAATTTGTTTTATTGCATCTTTATGTGATAAATGACTATTGTGAATTTGCTTTAGTCGGAGCTTTAATTTTTTGTTCTTGGCTTTTAATGTATTCTTAAGCTATTATGTCTTGTAATCAATGTTTTAAATCAATTTATCTTGCCTGATTTGCCAACTGATATCTATGCTGAAATTCTAGAAGATGATGTTTTGGTCTTGCCTCTACTTGTACTTGGTTCTTACTCAGATAGGTCATGTTTGCATGCTTCCACTTAAGCATTCATCTTTTGAGAAGTGAGATGCTCTCTTTTATTGGAACATATAGGTATAAGTGGAGTGTGAAAGAGTTGCATAAAATGCTTCATAGGTGCAATGAGCAACTTCAATAGTTGAGCCATGTAAACAAGAAGGCACTAAATCAACATGTAAATATCACTAAGAAACATGAGGAACTCCAGAAAAGGAAAGCTGAACTTGAGGCAAGTGACTATGATACTGGATTTTATTGCTTAAATGTCTTCTATTGTACTTACTGTTTTTAACGTGAGATTATGATTTTTCTATCTTTACTTCAACAAGATTATGTTTTTACTTCAATGCTTATGTGTAGAAAATCATAGAACTTATATATGTTTTAGATCAGGGAAAGGATTAATTGATAGATCATACTTTCAAAGGAGTTGCTCAGCACTTCAACGAAGTATTCACTGATCTTGTACAAGGTGGCCATGGTATGGTTATGATGAAGAAAACGGTTAGTTAAAGGAGCCTTTTATGTCTTAGTTTCATTTGTTCTTTTATTTACTCCTATCGTTTATTTTTCCCTTGCTAGTCTTATGCAATGCCTTGATGTTTTTCCTTTTGTCTTTTTATTGTTTTCCAAGTTTAATCAGTATAATTTTTGGTCTTTTATGTTGAAATTTTGAGATAACCATATGAGTGCATTTTAAAGTTTCATGTCACATATTTATTGTCAATCTAGATAGTTGTTGAAATAGTTCTATAAATTTTGTGGTATCTTGATAAGATGTTGATCACAAAGATGATAATTGTGACGATGAAGGATGTCATGAAGCAGATCTGAAGGGAAATATGTTACTGTGAAAATAAAGGTATGAATATGTTGTCGCTCAGTTATATGTGTTTATTGTTTCGCAAAAACGAGGAGATAGAAATAAAAAAGAAAAGGGTTTCTTGATTATCTTATGTGTTCTTTTCTCGACAAGAAAACATTATCATTAATATCATATGTTTGTAGGTCAAGTTGTTGAATTACTGCATTCATTAGGGAAAAGTGGGAAGGGCTTGGCCATTACGTGCTTGAAAAGCGTATTGTGCGGGACTGGTAAGAGAGCGTGTTTGGTGTGTAAGGATTTCCTTATCCAAAACATGGATAGCACAACCCCATACACCGGGCCCCTTTTAGTTTGAAAGCTAATTGTGTTGGTAAGTTTGTTTTTTGTTGTGATTTATTAATTTTTTTATATATAATCTTATTCATTTGTTGTCTACCTATTATATAATATATTGAGTGATGAGTATTTTAAATTTATGGACTGAAGGACTCTTCCTTTTTTGACGAGTGTCAATAGTGAAATTTATCTCTTGTATTGCTATCCATGCAAACAATGCACTTAATAAGCTTTTGTTCTAGGATCCCTTTAACTTTCCCTCTAAAAAACTACCTAGATTAGAGCATTTCTATGCAACATCTCTGGCATAGATTTCCAAATGAGTCTTTACTGTTATATTGCAACTACTAGAGAAATGTAAATGGATCAGAAACTTCTTCCCACAAAATGTAGAATTCCCGCGTCTTCTTGAAGAAATTGTTCATCTTGTAATCTAGTGCATCGAGATTCTTGTCTAGAAAGTATGGTAGTTCCATAAGTCTGCCATTTATTATAAGTATGACCATTTAATATGTATATCATCACTTTGTCATCATACATGTGTGTGTGAGATCCTTTTACTTGACTCTCAATCTTTAGAAAAATAAAGAATTCGAACAATATCTTACAAAATTGAGTACCAACTCGATGTTGGGGTATTTGTTTATACTAAGATAACTAAATAAAATACAAATTAAAATAAATTATCAACTCTAAATCCTAATAAACACAAAATTTGATTAAATTAAAAATATAAAAAAAAATCTATAACCGAGAAAAAAGTCGAAAACATAAAAAAAAATATAAAACACTTTGGGTTAGGTCTATGTAAAGTACAACAAATTCATTTTCCAATACAAAACCATGGTTTTGATAGCATCATCTTGTACAAGGACCTTTAACAGATTAGCTAACCTCTTATAACATTCACTAAATAAATTTTGGTCTTTCATGCTTAACCTCTCAAAACAGCCCTCAACTTGGTGATGTCATTGGTCTTCCTAGTAACATTAAGTGTTGAAGTTAAGGCATTTCCAAGTTTAGACAATTCTCCTCACGATGTTGTCGTGTCTCATATTCAACTAGGAAATCCACAATTGGCATTTTGTTGATGATAGTCTTGTTAGAAGCTGGAACTATCCTGTTTGAATTTGAAAACATCAAGAATGGTCTTTGTCAACTTTAACATTGCAGAAAAGAAGAAAACAAAAACATAGTTGTATGCCCGTATGTCCTAAAGGTAACCGAAGGATAGATTCTAGTTTCATATATTTGTGAATGAGTAATCTAGCTAATCAAACTTCTTCATCAATAATAGGCTCTTATTGTGGGCTCAAGTTCAACCATAATAAGTTACTTGAAACTCTACTTAGGTTACCAAGTTTCCCTTTGTAGTCCCATATACAAGAGCAAATTTCTCATTTAGTTGAGAATTGGTTGTGCGAGCTTTAAGACCCTCTAGTGTCACCTTCCTCTTTTTAATCTTCGGATAAGGGTCCAAGGTGTGTTCAACTAAAAAAAATTATGTGGATTGTAGGTGTGTGCAAAGGGGGCATACTTCAAATACATGCTTAAGACTAAGAAATGGTACATAAAAGGGACATAATATATATACATAATAGGATATCAAAAGATCCAAAATGAATTTCTAAAAACAAGAAAAACATGGGATTTAACCTTAATTCCTTAGTAGAGTCATCATGTTATCACACCTGACTCATTGTGCAATCATGAAATAAGTGCCTAGAGATTTGGCTAAGAGGGTGAGAAAGACCATGGTCACCCTAATATGTCCTCAAGGAGGCTACTACTTATTTTCTAGTGTATGAAAATTCATTATCTTAGTTTGATTAGTGTCCATGCTTTTATCCTAGTATTGTAAACTATTTATTAGGCCCTTTCTAATGCGTGTGATTAGGAGATTAAGATCAAACTCAATCTCTCACCTATTAAAGTTAAATTGGGAAGGTGTGTAATTTGAGCTTGAAATTAGGGATGATAATAGATATTCACGAATCGAGTTTCTCTATATCCATATCTTATTTATTATATATGGATGAGTTTAGATATCCATACCAATCCATCGGGTTTTGGGTATCTATTATTCGACTATTATTAAATATTCAACATAAAATACATATACTTGAAGTATGCATGTATTCAATGATATGTATATAGTTATCAAGAAAAACTGCTTGCCTTTAAGCCAAGGGTAATTTTGTCATTTCATATATTATTTAGTCATTATGGATTTGTTTGAGGTTATTTCTCTGTCTATTCAATATATTTATGAATAGTAAAAGAACCAAAATACCCTTTGTATATATATATATATATATAAAAAAAAAAAACTAGCATTGGAAGGCAAGGGTGTTGTCTTTTTCTTTTTTAGAATATAGTAAGATTACATATATGACTTTAAGGACAATAAAACTATGTCATTGAAACAAGGGTTTTGGTGTCTTTTTATCACAGTATTTTTTGTAATTATTGGTTTGGTTGAGAGTTGTAACATAATTAAACACTTTGGGCGGCGCGTGCACCATCTTCTAGTGGTGTAAAATAAGCTTTTGTCGTCTCATTTGGTTCTCCTTCCTATCCTCTTTCTTTATTGGTGGCGCATGACATCTAAAAGTATTTGGTTTGTCGCCCATGACCCTTCCTTCCGCCCCCCCTTCATTTCTCTCTTCTACCCTAAAAAATCAACTGTAGTCCTTATGTTTGTTGGTGTTTCAGATTCAGTTTTTTTAGTTTTGATTTTTTTTTTATTTTTCTCCTTTTTCTCTTTTGTGAAAGTTATATATTTTTTCAATTTAATCCTTCAATTTGAATTTGTAAACGTAAGTTTTTCAATTCGATCCTTCTACTTTTGATTCTTTATTTTTATATTTTGCTCTTTTATTAAAGTTTTTATGGTTTTCAATTTTATCACTCATATTAGGTTTTTTTATTTTTTTTCTTCAATACGAATAATACTAGTTTTAATTTGGTCTCTTTTCTTTTGATTTTTTTTAATTTTATCCTTCAAATCTAGTTTATGTTTTTTTGTTGTAATAATAATAATAATAATAATAATAATAGTAATAAATCATTCTAAATTATAATTTAGAATAATAAATTCTAAGAAATCATAAATTACATTTCTTAATAAATTGAGTGGTCAAATTATAATTTAGACTACTTTTATACATGTTATTAGTGTGGTCAAATTGAGTGCAGAATATTGTGCTCGAGGGTTGTTCTTTCTAGCATGTTAGACCTCTTTTAGTATCTTCTTAGGCCTAGAGGAAGATTTTTTTCAATAGAGATCAGTGTAAAAGAGATGTTTGTTTAATGTATTGATGATAGGGCTATTACCTCTCTGTTATTAGACTACTAGCTGTTAGATGGGCAACAATTACGTGACCTATTGCTTTTCAAGGTGCTATACTCTTCTGGGATGATCTAAGATACAAAGATGTCAAATATTTTTTTGGGTTCTTAGGCCTTTCCTCTTGGTAACCACCATCTTGCCAATATGGGACTCCATTCACATCCATCCCTGGATCAACTCTCTAGCTCATTATATTTGGAAATGTCACTCTTTAGGAAAATTCACGATTGACTTGGCTTAAAAGACACATAAGGATACCAGACCTGAGGACATTATGCACCATTTACTCAAGTTCTCGAGCCATACCCAACAACATTCTTTCATCTTCTGGCTTTATTCCTTAGGTTGACTTTATATTATAGACAGGTTGCATATGCTTCACATCATTCCCTTCTCGGTATGTATCCTTTGTGATTTGCATGTAGAGATTCATGACCATCTATTCTTTGAGTGCCTCTTCTTGACCTCGATTTGGGGAGATATCTTGGGTGTGAATCTCATTTTATGGCCATTTATGACATGGAAACCTCTGCTTTAGTAAGCATCCTTACACCTTCAAAAGAGAAAGAAGTTCACACATATTCTAGCTTGATTAGTCCTCTCCCCATAATCTATTGCTTAGTCTGGTATGAGAGGAACAATAAAGTATGTTCTCATATTTTCTAGACTCATTGAGATGTTTGCTCATAGATTTTTGATTTAGTTAGATCCTGATTTGTAGACTTGTATCCTAGAATTTAGGTTCTAACTCAACTTAGGCCATTTTGAGGCTCCCAAGATGACTATCTTTCTACTCCAACTATTAGTTAGTTTTTTCCTGTAGTACCGGTCAACCGGTTCCTGAGTTTTTTAGACTTTTGTTTTTCTAATTTTTGAGCTTCTTCTTTAGCTTTTGTTTAGTTTTTATTTTACCTTAAGGTCTTTGATTCAAGTAACAAAACTATATACTTCTTGGTGTATGCTTCTCATATTTTGTATAATTTTTTTCTTTTTATACAATTTACCTTTATATAAAAAAAATATTAAGACTAATTAGTTCCATTTAGGGTTTCCTTTTTCATTTTTGAGAAAAATATGGGACTATATATTTCATTCATAAAATTCACTTGTTTAACTTAGAATATATATATATATATATATATATATATATTAGTCCTTTATATTTCTTTAAATTTTTTGTAGGATTGAGTTGAATGTTTTAAAAGTTTTTAAAACGATAATAACTAAATGTGTTAGTTTGGCCATTCTTACTTTATGTATGGGTGTTGATGTGTCTTTTATCTCATTACTTATGGTTAAAAAAAAAAGAATGAGTACCAATGTAAAAATTATGAAAAATGAAAAAAGGAAGGTAAAGATGACAAAAAGAAAAGAGTGAAAACTAAAATTCAATGTTTGAACCTCAAATACCTATATTTTAGAAATAAAATTTAATATCAAGATCCATTTAACTTAGAGAGGATTTAATTTTATTTTTAAGATGTAGTAGCCGTATACCCGAGCTACGTTGCGGGTAGTACAAGTGAGTTTTTAAGTTAATGCAGGAGAAGAAGATGACTACATTATAGATGTGTTTTCATGTATCATAATTATTTCAATTGAAAAATGAAAAGATCTTTATGTTAACTCTAACTAAATACTAAAACTAGAAGTTAATATTCAAAATTGAAGTACAAGATAGATGCAAATATAAATATTTTATATTGATTTTTCTTTTCTTTTATATGTTTTCATTTCTTTCTTCTTATAGAGTAATTGTCATCGCTAATAATGAAAGACTTATTTCTATAAAAACATAATTCAAATGCAATTAATTGATATAAGATATATATAAAGATAAAGATAAATTAAACTAATCTCTTGAAAGCATTATAAAAAAAAATATAAATAGATTAATCACTATTTAAAAAAAAAGCTAAATAAAAAACTCTTGTTTTAAAAAAAGAAAGGCATTAATCAATATTAAAATAGGAAAAAACAATTCAGAGAAAAAAAAAACCGAAAAAAATAAAATTAAATGAATTAAAGAGGCAAATATTGATGGGCTTAACAAGCCACCCAATACATCCAACCTCAAAAGAAAAGGCCTAGTCACACTAGGCCTTTTCTTTTCTCTATTTTGTCTAGGACTTTTTTTAAATAATCATGTGACAATTTGCCTATTGGTAAATTTTTGGATGACCTTTAGAGCAAAACTTTCAGACTCCAAAAACTTGTATTTTTGCTCGTTTTCACTTGAAAACACATAATAAAAACCCATAAAAATCTTGATAAACTAATTACCAACCCAAGTCATTTCATAAGAGAAACATTAAACCAAATGAACTAAATCTATTTTTTCTAGCATGTTCAGTGAGGAAAAAAAAAACAACTTTCTTAAACCCCTCTTGAGAAGACAAACGTATTCATATAAATATCAGTGTTTTTATGACTGAAATGTGATGAACTCAACACTTTCTCTCTCTTCTAAAAATTTTTCAATAATTTTCTCTCCTCCTTCATCAACTAAGGATTAAAAGTGAAGAAAATTTAAAACAATGAGAAGTTCAAGGACTAAAATGAAAAAATAGCATTGTTCTCGAGCACACATGGTAGATCGCAAGAATCCCTTCAATTGGGTTAGGAACATGGAGGCTGCCCCTAGTGTGGTTGGTGATGCTGTCACTACAACTGTTAAGGTTTGGTGGTTTTTTTTTTAATGTCTATCAATATCTTTGGAGTGATTTTCTTGAGGTTTTTGTGTTGAATAGACAACAACTGATTTTGTTTTTATTTTGCCACCCAAAAGTAATTAGCTTATAGTGGTCTGCGTGTGAAATAATTGTGATGCAGGTGGGTTATAGACACATTGACTGTGCGCGACTTTACTGCAACGAGATAGAGGTGATGTTTCCCATAACTGTTTATTCCTCCTTCATTTGAGCAATGGAAGAGGTCATTACTCTGCTGCTATATAATGTATAGGATTAGATAGTTGATCGTCTAATGCTTACAAGGTACAAATCACAAAATGGATTGTTTCAACTCACTGCGCTTGACAATGGTGTTGCATAAATATTGAAATACCTTTTTAAGTCTTGGAAGATGAAATGGTCGGCCATTTCGTTATTTTTATTGCTCTCTGCATCAAGTATATTCATGCAATTCTTTGTGCTTTATCCACCTGTTAATTCCCTTCATGATGTTTGGCCTTCTATCACCGTAACATTTGGCTTGAGCAGGCAAGGTCCAAGCCTCCATTAATGCCAGCGAGCGATATAAACTTGCTGATATGTGAATTAATTCATCCTTGTGTTCCAGTTTAGTGGTGATAAGAAAAAAAATCAAACAAAACAAAAGATTAATCTATCTTGAGAATTAGTTGTTGGTTTTTCAGGTTGGTTGTGCATTGAAGAAGCTATTCGATGATGGTGTAGTGAAGTGTGAAGAATTGTGGATCACCTCCAAACTCTGGTATGCAAGAGTGATTTATTGTAAGAATATATTAGACTTCTTAAGTTGAAACTTTCAGTAACAAGATATCAAGATTGCAATATCAATTAAATTTGTGTAGGTTATTTCATAATACATAATGATCTACAAGTGCAATGAACAAGCACCATAGGATGTGTCAGGGGCATTAGATAGAACTTTGCATGAGTTGCAGCTTGATTATGTAGATCTATATCTAGTATGTATACATGTTGAGTTATACTTGTTATTAGCATTATGCATTAAATTTTCTGGGTCCACCTTTCAACAATTTTTGAAGTAAAATCCTAAGTCATAACATTTCTTTCTTGGTCAAACTTTCTTGAATTGTTTTTCATCATCCTAAAGATCCACTGGCCAGTAAACATGAAGAAGGATTATGTTGGCTATGAACCCGAACAACTTACCTAACCTGACATTCTAGCTTCTTAGAGAGAAATGGAGGCACTTTATGAATCTGGCAAGGCTCGTGCTATTGGAGTCATCAATTTCTCATCAAAGAAGCTTAGAGATCTTCTAGCAGTAGCACGGGTATGTCCTGCTGTGAACCAAGTGGAATGTCACCCTGTATGACACCAGCCAAAGCTTCATGTATTTTGCAATCCGAGGGAGTTTACTTATCTGTGAGTATGAAATAGGACCACTAGAGTAGTAGTCTTCTCGTGGATCTTTGAAAAAGACTCATATTAAGATGGTGGTACCTTATCACGTATCACTTTTTAATAATTTTCTCCTAACTCTTTGCAACAACTGATTGATTTTTTTGTTAAAGGTTTTCGGATTTCACTTTGCTGTCCAAATTCTCACAAAGGCATATGAATAGATAAAGGATTTTCTAACATATTCGTGGATTCCACACTCTCTTTGTTATTCATTTTGAGTTAAACTTATTTTCTTCTTTAAAGTGCTGGATTATTATTGCTGCATGATTATTTTATGTTGTTGCCGCCACCACCGACAATGGTTTAGAACTATTACACCAAACCACAAGACCTAGGGAGCACTGGTCTAGCTTATGCTCTTTGTGCTGTCCAAGTGATGGTGTTTATTGTTTGAGGTTTTCTTATCTTCTCTATAGAGTATAGTAATTCATTTTTCTGTAGTAATATATGGTTATCTCTCTGTATTTGTTGATCATTGATGTGGATTGCCTACCACATTGTTGATAATTTGCTTTTGTCCTTCACTACAAGTGGCTATATCCTTTCTGGATGCCTATGAAGGATTCCTTTGGTTATGTTTGTTTGGTGGTTGCGTTTCCTGTTTGAATCGTTACAATAAAAAAAATGTAATTTTTTTAATATATTTCTTCTACATTTAGAAAATCATGCATATTAGTTTTATATATAATTATTTATAGAGAAATTTGGAATATCAATATAAAAAAATTGATAATATTATTAGAAAATAATGGCATAATTAGATAACTATTTAAACATCATTAAAATAAAAATATTAACTATTTTATTTAATTATAAAATGCAAAAAGAAAAGAAAAATAAGGTGAGAAAAATTAAAGGGTTAGGAGTACATAGGTTGGAAATATAAGCAAACTCTTGTTTTTTTTCTTATCTTCCAAGGGTGGTTTGTCTGCCCATTGGCATTGTTGTTACTCAATTTTGGACCCCACATGCTGGAGACGGTGTATATCTCTTTTGAACTGAGTGTAGGAGTTTAGCTTATGTTCGCCAGAAGATTAACAAAAGCAGAGAAAGAAATATTTTTTTTTTGAAACCTTGTTTGAGCTGTTTTCTGCTCTTCCCCTTTGCTACCAAAATCGTTAGGTTTTCTTAGGTTGATTAGGAGTCTTCATAATGCTAAATTCATTCCTTTTTTATCTGGTCTTTAAGGTCGGATAAATCCCTCAGAATTCGCACTAAAAAAAAATGGTTCTGCTGCTGTCATAATTTTTTGCTCCAACTTAGGCTCTAATTCTGACTTGGTTTCGTACGATATCTGACCATCCTAGCTATATTTTATCACTCATGTTGAAAAATTGACCTAAATCTTTATTAGGTCCTAGGGATCATTGTTCTTAAGGTAGATTCTCAGTCAGATTTGGATGCTTAGCATTGTCAGATCAAGAACTTTTTTGACCAACTAGATTACTGTTAGATTCTGTTCTCTTAAACAATTTTATCTCACTTCGACTCCTTCATCAAAGTTGTAGTCCTGGATGTGTAGATAATTTTGGGCTTTTGAATCGCTTGATTTTGATATTAGAAGCTCAAGATATTCCCGTTTGAATATATAACAAGAAGGTAGAGAATTCTATCGTAAGAAGCATATTGACCCAAGTTTGCACTAAAAAACTCTATTTCCATCACAAATTTTGTGATTTTTGTTCTTAGTTCATACTCTTAGTCATATCGGGACACTCGGCATTGTCGGTTTCTGAATTAGACCAGGAGACCCTTTTTGACTAACTAGATTACTGCCAGATTCTATTCTATAAAACGATTTTATCTCACTTCGACTCCATCAAAGTTGTAGTCCTAGACGCGTAGATAAATTTGGGCTTTTGAATCGCTTGATTTTGATATCAGAAGCTCAAGATATTCTTGTTTGAATATCTAACGTGAAGGTAGAGAATTATGTCGAAGGAAGACATTGAAGAAAACACGTTTACCGGCACAGCTAGCCGTTTTCTTTCTTTCCTTTTTATCTAAAATTTCTTGTTTGGTTTCCATGTTTCTCTCGCTTGAATGGAGAGCTGCAAACCACGTTTTTATTGCCTCATTTCAAAGGGAGCAGCTGGCCCTATAGAAAGAAAGAAAAGAGCCGCATCATCCTCTAAAACTGGAAAGAAATCAGACGTGAGCACAAAATCAAAATCAGAATATTGCAGTTTCCTTTTTGTGTTTTGTTTTCACTACAAATCAATAGGGATTTGCATCATAGAATTAATGCATTAAATCTTTCCTAAATAGAGATATGTTAGACTATATATAAGCCCCTCTAATGACCTAGGAAAAGAAGAGAAAATGGAGAAAAGAAGAGCAGAGAAAAACAGAAAAAGAAAGACAAAAAACGCAAGAGAGGTAGGCAGTTAGGAGAGAAAAAAAACGCATAGAACAGAGGGAGTTTCTTCCTTCATCCTTGCGTTGCTATGAGATCAGGAAGGCAGGCAGCAGAAGAGAAAGAATAGAAAATAAAAGATGAAAAAAAGATAGGAGAAACAAGGAAGAAGTAGGGACTCACTTTCGGTCTTTGCTCCATTCTTTCAACAAATAAAATCTGCAGAACAAAGGAGAAGAAGGTGCAGAAAACTAGAAGAAAGAGAGGAGACCAAAACAGAGAAAGGAGAAAGAAGAAAGGAGCCTCTCTTTGGATACCAGAGACAAGAAATCAGAAGCTCTGTCCATCAGCTCATAAGTCATCTTTGGCTTTCAGAACAATCAGGGATTTGCAGACAGTGGAGGATTGAAAAAGTCGGGGTCGCTAGCGGACCAGGTAAGCCAGTGGACAACTTCTTTTCTTTATCTTTAGAATTATCACCCACATTCTTATAATTCATTGTAGCCCTAATGGTAGGCATTTCAACTTTGTTTTCCTTATAAATTAGAACTCTTTGTCTACTAATCACTAATCATCTCATCAAACTTACTCATTAACAGTTCCAGTATAGCTTCCATTCTATCATGTCTTTCCTCCACAATTATTGCCTTTTTTGTTCAACAATTTTTGAAATATTATTTGTACCCGACATAAAGGTTAGTAGCAAATAAAAAAAAATATTTTTTTCTTTTGATGATGTTGAACCACTTTCTGACGATGTTCTTAGACTAGCAGAGCTTCACTCAACAAACATAAAAAACCAATTAACCCATGACATCCAAAAAATAATCATAATTGCTCAATAAAAAAAAGGAGGTGAAAACACATAAATACTTCGTGTATAGGAAAATGAATAGAAAAACCTAGCTTTTTTAGGAGTTCCCTTATATCATTTTTTGTTATTAATTCACCTAACTATTCTTTTACTTTCTGCCCCTCCCCGGTTCCTAGGCTTTACGTAGTATCACTAAAAAAAAGGTCACTCACTCAAAGAAATAAAACTCCAAAATTAGAATTCTCTTTCCATGATTTATGAGCTTTCAATATTTCTCATTAATTTAGGTTTAGATCATCAAGAGAAGAGAAGATTAGGGTTTAAAGAGAGAAACTTCGTGTAATTGATTTTTATGATATATATTATAAGAAAAGCTAAATGGTGTGGTGTTATTACTACAGTTTAATTACTGTATATCCTGTCACATTTCATTGTGGATTATAGTAGTAAAATTTTTGAAAATTTTCAATTTGATCCCTAAGATGTTCTTTTACACAATCGAGCCATTTTGAGCCAAAATTAGAACTCAATAGCATGTTTTTTAGGGGTGGGGGCTGAATTGAAAGCTAGGAGACTAAAGTGATAAAAGTGGGTAAAATTGATAGCAAGTATGCAATTTGTTTGAGAATTTCATTTTCGTCCACCGTTTTTTTAAGCAATTAGGTATCCGATCCCTATAATTTTCAAAAATATATATTTTGGCACCAAACTTTATTTTCCTCTTTTCTTAGTCATTTTATTATAGAGGAGAGGGAAAGGGTCGCCAGATCCCGGTTTAGAGAGAGAAAGTTATTGTTGGGGAAGCTTTAGACCACCAAAACATACAGTGTTTGTGTCAAAAGGTTCCATATAATAATAGGAGTTAAGATTAGGTATTTCTCTTTACCTTCAAAACACTTAAAAAACAAATCCAAGCTTGAGAAGATTTTTGGTTTCTAGTTGATTTTAGGTTTCGGGCCAATTTTTTTGTGTTTTTGTAGGCCATGGTTAGGTTTTAACAAGGTTCCTAGGGTGTTGATAAAACGAGTTGAAAATAAGTTTTTGGAAGGAAAAAAACAATGGACCCTATTTTTCTAGCCACTACAATGAGATGATTCTAGGATTTCAAACAATACTTTGTCTTTATATATATATATAAAGCATTGGGGGTGGATGAGATATCATCTGCCCCCTTAACTTAAAAAAACATTATAGGCCCATGTGCGTAGGCCTGAACTAGTAGGCTTGCACGCGATCGTATGGGGTTAGTGTTTGATTTTACGATTGTCTATTTTTGTTATCATATAGTTAGATAAAAAATAGTTTTGAAAAAAAAACAAATTATAATCCCATTGGAATCCATAACCCGGTTCATAGGTTTGACATGCTAGTCCGAGTTACTCGGTTTATAGGTTTTGATGAGTTCACCCACTAGACCAACATGTTTTTTTTTTTTGTTCTTTAATTATTTTTAATTTTTCCCCTCAATTTTACCCTTCAATATTAGATTGGTTTGGAAATAAATCACATGATTTATTTTTATTTGTGAAATAATGATTATTTCTATAAGTTGGTGCTAAATTTGTGACCATATATTTTTATCATACAATTAAAACAAGTGTGTATAAAAAAGTTATTAAACTCAATGGGGTCCATGACATGGGTTGTTGGGGGGACTCACATTCAATATGTCCTTGTCTCGATATTTATTTTTTTAAATAATTATCATATTGAAGTTTTTTTACAAGTTAAGTCATATTTTTTCTAATCATCAAGTTTGTATTTGAACCCATAAAATCAATCATTTTAGTTTGGGTTAGCTCCAATGCAATTTAGTTGAAATTTAGAGTTAGACAAATAGGATATAAGATTTCAAAATTGACCCACTAAGCTATATTTAATTATACAACTAAAAAAATATTAGCACTTTTAATATTAAATTTTGTTGTTAATAATTTGTATGTTGGTCTTCACACAAGTGAAAACTAAGTAATTACTTGTGCTAATTTGTTCCAGAACGCTATTTCTCTACGTGTTTTGTTAATTGATTACTGATGTTTTCATTAATTGATTTCTCTACGGGTTGAAATTTTTTGGTGTGAGAAGCTTTGTAGTGATTGCTTTTGGAATCCAAGGATGGATAGTTGTGAGAAAAAGTTTTAATTTGATAATTGTTGTTGATTGGTACCAACAATAAAAGTACGCTGTAAAGTACCTGCAATACGCTTCTGGTGTGCACCCCCAACCACAATACTACTAGGAAATTTATATGATTTGCAAAGTAAAACACTTTTTCCTTGATGTGATATTTTTAAGTAACTTAAATTATTTGACTGGCATGTTCTTGAATACTAGTTGAGCATTGTCTATAAATGTGTGTACTTTTTGAAATTTTGCATGAGTTAAATGTTAATGAAGTTGATATGGCTCCTGCAATGGTCTACATGCTTATATCATTTCATATTCTTTTTATTCTCCCAGGTTTTTACCTAAACTGTGATCTATCGAGATTTGGATGTCTCCACAAACTGATGGTTTGGACTCCATAAATGTGGATGGTTAGGATAAAAATCTTATATTTTATATTACATGATTATCCTTATACATGTTTATGATGCCTTAACAAGTTACTAATGATCAGGTGATTAAGCAACAAAGAAACTCGATATGACAGGGGTTTTTTATGACTATCGATGCTCAAAGTTGAAGTTTATGAACATAATTTTGTAGAACAGATCGTATTGAGGTAATAAATCTCATGAATGTGCAATTTCCATCACGTATGGACTAAAATGAGAAAACAAAGCTAGCGACTAATTTCACAACTAATATGAAATGACAAAAACAAAAGTTAGAAGCCATAATATCCCTTGCAAAGTCTGAAATGTTATATGGTGAAGCTGAATTGAAGGGGTAGGAACTAAATGATGCTAACTCATTGGCTGAAGTCATAACACAAAAACTCTAAAGTTAGCTTTGAGTTGTTTCTAGAAACTTGATTTTAATATTTCACTATAAAAAGATTTTTTGACTAGTTATTCTTCCAGGTGTTTTTGATAGGATGGATAGACTCATTGGTTGAAGTCACAACACAAGAACTCTAAACTGTGAATCTGCTTTGTTGTTTCTTTATGTGATAAATGACTAGTCTGAGCTCCAGTTTTTTATTCTTGGCTTTTAATGTATTGTTAAACTATTATGTCTTGTAATTAATGTTTTAAATATATTTATCCTGCTTGATTTGCCAGCCGTTATCTTTGCTGAAATCCTAGAAGATGATGTTTTAGTCTTGCCCCACATATACTCGGTACTTACTGAGATAGGTCATGCTTCCACTTAAGCATTCATCTTTTTACAAGTGACATGCTCTTTTTTATAGGAACATGTAGGTATAAGTAAAGTGTGAAGGAGTTACATAAAATGCTTCATTGGTGCAATAAGCAACTTCAACAGTTCAGCCATGTAAACAAAAAGGCACTAGATCAACATGTAAATCTCATTGAGAAACAGGAGGAACTCTAGAGAAGGCAAGCTGAGCTTGAGGCAAGTGACGAGGTACTACAATACTGGATTTTAATGCTTAAATGTCTTCTGTTGTATTTATTGTTTTTAATGTGAGATTAAGATTTATGTATCTTTACTTTAATGACAAACATAAACGATAAAAAAGTAGACTGAGCTTGAGGTTGATGGGAAAGACCTACGAGAGAGAATTTAAGGACATATCCAAGCCAAGGAATCAAACTCTAACAAAGAGAAAAATGCTAATTATTTTTTGGGGATAAAGAATGTTGAATGCTTTTATTTAACATGTGCTTTGCTTTCAGGATGATGCGTGTGCTATGCTAAAATGTAAGGTATCTCAATTAAAATTTTCTACATATTACTACCTAAGCTGTAATTTCAATTGAAAGCACCTCACATTAGGTTTTCGTCCTCTACTGTCAATAGACTAATGCATACAGCTAACATGGTAGATAATAATAAAACACAGTCTAGTAGATGAAGAATTTACAAATAAGTAATTAAGACATCATTATTTAAGAATTATTTGGGTATTTTGTTACTTAAATTAATCTGTTAGTGATTTTATACTTGCTTTGATTTGACCTTGTGTAGGATTTGGGGAACCTGTATAGGCACACATATTTTTTAGTCTTAATGCTAGATGCTTGTCGAGTGAAATTTGATTTTTTGAAATTTTGGTTGTTTCCTTGCTCTTGTGGATATCAACATTCTACTTTCATTGTAAATTCAAGGAAGCTTCTTGTGGATTTCTAGGTTTTTTATTTTCTTCATTTGTTATTGGGTGATTTTTTTTGCAATTTTGCGTGTTTCCTTACTCTGAATGTTTTGTGCTCTGGCCTTTTCAATTGTTAAGACATCTTCATAGAAAACTTCTCCATATGGTTGCACTTTTTAACCTAAACACAGTTGATTTTTTTTTCCTATTTTTACTAGGTTCTTTGTCTGCTCGGCTTCTTAGATTAGTTCAGGTATTCCTCACTTGGCTTCTTGCATCATTCTTATAACAACCTGTGACATCATGCAGGTAATTTACCTAGTCTATTATATTATGTTAAATAATTTCTCTTTTAGAGTTGTGTTCCCAATTTACTAGATGGTCTGGCATAATCACTAGCAGTCTCTTGACCTTCTGCCATGGTCACTTTATCGTTTGAATGATGTATTTCATATCAATATGTATTTCGAGCAACTTATTTCATGTGGTGGTTGGGTATAATACCATATCAACTCAAATAATTAGGCACCTTAATGCTTTGAAATGAGGACAAGCCACTTTTATCCCACTTAACAAGTACAGATAAAGTATCCTTCAATTTTAAATTGAAAAACTCAATTTTTTTAGTTTGATTTGTGTTTAGCACTGGTTTTGAGGGATCTTTTGCGTTGATTTAGGGATTATAAAGGTGGAGCTAGTTTCAATGATGATGATAACGAAAGGCTTTCTAATCCTAGCGCATCATAGTTCATGAATTAAAATCAAAATAGAAAAAAATAAAAAATATTAGAGGTGATAATCCATTACGTAGACAGTCTAGGGGGTTCTTTATATTTATTTTCTAGCAATATTAAGCACATGAGATTTCAATGAAAAAAGTGGATGAAAGGTAACAAAAGGAGTCTATTAATATATAGTTAGTTTCACATAAGAATAAATGTCCTCCATCTAAATGGTCAATAATTCAAGAGTGTCATATTTCTTATTGCCATTTATAGACTATATATTAAAATAAAAAAATATATATTCATAGGATTGCCAATAGAATTACAAATATATGATACAAGATTCACTATTTAAGCTTTCACAAGTTCCATCAAGATATATGGACTACAAATATGATGTTTTTTGTTGCATGAAGTCCTAGAATAGAATAAAGATTATACATACAAATAAAACATGACTCTCGTGAATCAGGTTTTCACGAGTTCTTTCAAATTAATTGGTTTACATATAGACGACTCTTTTAAGCAGCGACTTACCATTATGGAATTCATTACTTCGGTAGGATGGATTGCATCGAAGAAAGCATATTGGTTTATGTTCATGCATACTTCTCCATCTTTACACATTGGGATGTGCTTCGTAGAGTCAACGGGGCAACAAGAATGGGTTATGTCAGTTATTCCTGCAAGGCATTTACAAGAAAACATCTAGCTAAAAGGTCTAGGAAAATTAATACTAAACAGCATGGATTAATTAGTAATTCCAACAACTAGTAACCCTTACCGTATGAAGCAGGCTCTGAAAAAACATCTTCAAACACCTTGCAGACATCTAAGAGGACGAATTTAGAACCCGAAAGAGTGGATTCTAGGTCTTCTAGCATCCGAGGAAGGTAGCTGTTAAATTCAGAAGCTAGTTTGTTCAGTCGCTCTACACATCGTGTTGTGGGTTTTTCTTGAGATATTGAGAATGGCCTACATCCCAGAAGAAGGGAATTGCTCACTAAGAATTTGCGTCCGCCATGATCGTAAAGTCTCTGTACATTCAATTAGAGAAATCAATTAGTTTGTGTTAAGATAATTAACTTTGCATTATCAGAATTTGGTTGATTAATATCTTTTAATTTCATGATATTTACTTGTAATCATTTGGCTAGTGGTTCGGCAAGGCATTCTCCCATGTCAACAGAACCATTAGACGACAATCTTTTGTTGAGGTCCATGTCATTTTGTCCCATATTGATGAATATAAGAGATCTTGACAAGTCATCAAGATTTTTAAAACTCTTCAAGGAACTCTTAAACAATTCAATTTGTTCGTCCAAATCCATGCATTTGACCTAAAGATTATTTAAAAAATAAGTATTAGCAAGTAATATAAACTATTTATGTATCAAACTGACTCCATAAGCTTTCGTTTTGTATATATGTACGTACATGTCCTGAACTTGACCATCAAATGATAAAGTTCAAGGTAAGGAGATAAAATACTCACATGTGTATTTTTTTGTTTCGCGAAGAATACCACAACCAAAGATGCATAATTGGCCCCGAATTGGATGCTTTCCGATTTCTTCAGACTCAAAAAAGGAGGAAGAAATGGTAATCCAAAAGTTTGAGCTACAATTAATGTTAACATTCCAAAGATAAATAAATAGTTAAATTAATAAATTTAATGGATCGTGCATCTTCATGCTAATATTTAAACATGTATTTAGATTTAAAATAATTGATATTCTTGATAAACAATAGGGTTTGTCTGTGTTTTTGTTCTTACCAATAAAATCTGCCATGGTTTTTCCATTGGAGACTCTGCTCTGATTATCTACTTTAAAATCCACAGAATATGCAGAAGATGGATTTGGATTACCCATATATCTTCCATTTCCATTATCCACCCCAGAGTCTCCAAACACGAATAGAGCGGGGATAGAAATATCAGATTTGAAGGGTCATTCACTAAAAGGAAATGACATAAAAGAAAAGAAATGTATGAGGCCCAATTTATAGAATTCATTATTTTGATCATGAAGCTAATCAAATTAATGGGTAGAGCGCAGCGATAATGAAGCCAACAAGTTTCGTATCAGGCTTTGAGCGGAGGATGCTTCTTTATATATATTCCATTTGAAACTGCCACCAGGCGCATAACTCAATGGTGGAGGCAAAATTAGCTGTGAACTAGCTAGCTGGGAAGTTTGTTTCTTTATTTAGGCTCCGTTTGTTTGCAGGAAAGTGAATTCCGGAAAATATTTTTTCGATATTTGGTAGTGTTATGGAAAATGAACTGGAAAACACTTTCCAGTGTTTGGTTGTATTATGGAAAATAAACTGAAAAATAATTTATTAATGAATTAAATTTTTTTTCAAATTTATCTAATATATATATAATATTTAATATAAAATATTTAATCACTTACAATAAAAAAAATAAAATCTAAAATGTATAATGATGAATTTTTTTTTATTATATCATATATTCATACAATTAAGGGTTTAATTGGAGAATTGATAAGTTTTGAGACTTAATTGAGCTTGGAATTAATTTAATTAATCCAATTAAGGGTTTAATTGGAGAATCGATAAGTTTTGAGACTTAATTAAGCTTGGAATTAGTTTAATTAATCCAATTAAGGGTTTAATTGGAGAATCGATAATTTTTTAGACTTAATTGGACTTGGATTTAATTAAATTAATTAAAGCAGGGACTTAATTGAAGAACTATTAAAGTTTGGGGTCAAAATTGCACAATTAAAATCCAAGGACTACATTGAAATTTTCGCGCAAATGCAGGGGGCCAATTACAGTTTAAACCAGGAGCTTAATTACAAAACTTTTAAAACTTCAAGGGCCAAACTGAAAATAACCATTAAACACCAAAAACGGTGCCATTTCTAGACACTGTTCATCTTCCTCAACCGTTCAGCCGCCTGCCGCCACCATTACACCTGCAATCAATGGATGAAACGACATTGTTCTCTGGCTATAAAAGCCAGAGAACGAAAGACCATAGAAGAGGATCACAGAAACGAAAGGGTGGGGGAGGAGAAAATAAACGGGCTTTTGTTCCTCTGTTTCTTCTCAAGGAAACAGAGGAGGTGAAGAAAAAAAGCAACGAAGGAGAGGAGAGCAGAACCGAAAGAGAGGGAGAGGCTAAACCCAGACACAAAAAAACCAGTGAAACGGGGGGGGAGAGGAGAAAATAAACTGACTTTCGTTCCTCTGTTTCTTCTCAAGGAAACAGAGAAGATTAAAGAAAAAAAAAGCAACGAACAGAGGGAGGGAGATTATACAGAGGAGAGAGCAAACTTTGGCCAGCCACTGCACCTTCATCATCGTCTTCTTCCAGACCAGTGTTAGCTGCGACTCCGGAGGCAAAAAAAAGGAAATGAACGGAGTATTTGGTTTTTGATGAAATAAAAGAGAAAGAGAGACTGTAGTATTTGGGCAAATGAACGGAGAAAAAAAAAAGAAAGTGTTTTCCTTTCTTTAACAGAAGGAAAACACTTTCCTTTCATAGCATTGTTTTCTTAAGTTTGACTGGAATTTAGATTCCGTTGACTGCTTTTCCAAATGGTTACAAACATGGGAAAACAAGGAAAGTGAATTCCAGGAATTCACTTTCTGCAAACAAACATGCTCTTATAGTACTACTAAAAGAAGAGAAATATCCAGCCATGCATGCAACACTTGTAGAGATATGCATGCAGGCGTGTTGAGAGAGGGTACACACGCACACACACACGGTGTATGTTAATAATTTACAACTAATTAATATTGAATTATTCTTTGAATAACTATCTTAGTTTAAAATTTAAATTATTAAATTGCATAATGTTATATACACAATATGTATAAGCTTAAATGATCAAGATATCAATAATAATCGGATTATATTGTGTAAAAAGTCTATCATATTATTCTTATTAAATCTGTCAACATTTTCATGATATTGATTTCTTAATATAGAATATTTTCTTATTAACTCATTCAAAAAAAATAAAAAAACAATGTGAATTTCATATCATATTAACTAAAAAACTAAAATATCTAGGATTTGTTATGAATTTTTATTGTTCATCATAAAATATTAAAGCTCCATAACAAACTCTATCTGTTTTTAATCATGTTTTTTTTTCTATATTGATTTTCAAATGTTTTGAGTATTTTCTCCCACTTCTCTGCCTCACTTACCTGGCATCAACAACCCCTACTTATTTGTTTGGGAACACGCATGATACAAACCACATTCTTTTAAATTTTGTATTTTTTTTACTTAATATATATATATATATATATATATATATATTTGAAATGTTTTGATGTACTGATGTAAAAAATATTTTTTTTTATTTTGATGCATTTATAAGTGAAAAACACTTTAAACCATCACCGCTACTACAATCTCAAATACACCTATTAGCAACAAATACTTAGTTTAGACACAAAAAAGAATAAAAAATAAAAAGGATCAACGAGTCAAACAAGGCATCAGAAAATAAAGTAACATCAACCAAAATTAAAGAAAGACTAGATACGCCTATTAGCAACAAATACTTAGTTTAGACACAAAAAAAAATAAAAAATAAAAAGGATCAACGAGTTAAACAAGGCATCAAAAAATAAAGTAACATACAACCAAAATTAAAGAAAGACTAGTATTTTGGCACGTGCTCTAGCAGAGCAGATTACTAATTTTTTAAAAAAAATATTAAGATCATGAAAAAAAATTTAATAGTGTTATTAAACCTAACCAAGCGAGTTAATTTGGAAACTTCTCAACTTAATTATTTACCTAACTCAAGTTTTTAATTAAACCATGTAAGAGCTGACTCAATTTAAAGCAATCGATTTTATAGGTCAAAATGCAACTTTAATTATTGATAAAAACATAACTTAACTTTTAAAAAAACTTCAGGATAATGTTTTTTTTTTAATTATTAAGACACTTATAGATTGGATCGACCCCACCCCCCTCCTACCCCCCGCAACCCAAGTCATGGAATCTATTGGGTTTAATAATTTTTTTTTGATTTTTTATTATTATTATTATAAAAATAAATGCTCACAAAATTTAGCACCAGCTTGAAAATAAACACTTATTTGAGACCATCATCCTTAATCAACAAACAAAAATCAATAATGCAGTCTATTTCCCAACTAATCCAATATTATATGATAAAATAGAAAAAATTAAAAGACAAAAAAGCAAAAAAAAAACATATTCTATCGATGGGTAAACTCATCAAACTTGTGAATCGAGTAAGTCGGGCTTGTACACTAAACTTGTGAATTGGATCATAAACTCTACTGAAATTATAATTTGTTTTTTTTTCAAAATTATTTTTTATTTAACTATATGATAACAAAAATAAATGATTATAAAATCAAACACCAATTCAATACTGATATTGTTTTTTAGATCGCGATAACCTCGTAAAAAAGTTTTTTTAATAAATAGGTATTTGGTTTAAATCCTAGTTCTACCCTCAAATTTATTTAGGATGAATCGCTACTCTTTGTTCCAGTTTAATGATGGCGTTGGTTGGAGAATCTAATCTCTAATAATATTATAACTAATTATTAACCAATGTTATTGATTTCATTTTGAATGGCGTTTTAAATTTTTAATTGAAATGATATATTTTGATTTGGAGTAATTTGACATTATTTTGAGATTGTGTAATTCAAATTTTTATTTTAATTCAAAGACAGATTAACTAAAGATTATATAATTTAAATTTCAAACATAATCAAATATTTAGAAGTTGAACCAATATAATTCGATTGACTCAACGAGTCCTAAGACAATCTAAACGACTAGTGAAAAAATAGTTGGGCTGAAAAAATTCAAAACATCTTTTTTAAAAAAATACTGAGACGATAATATATTGGATTGACCTGGATCAACCTAAATTAACCTTTACAATTTACGATACGGGTCATGAAATCATGATAATTTCAAATAAAACAAAGCAAAATAAATTATGAAACTCAATTCCAATAAACCCATTGTTGAATAATGAAATTGACACCAATATAGCGACTGGTTGACAGTCCTTTAACAAATATAAAAATGGAGACAGGGAATCCAATAGACCTGTAATAAGATACATGTCAAAAGCCAATTTTCAATAGCACTGAAACTGTTATTTTCGGGTGAGAACGTACCACAAGATAAAATAGGATAGAAATTCTAGTTTCCCTTTTCATTTCTTTCCAGGGCTTATTAATACCTTAACTTCAACCAACTAATCGGATATACAGTCGAAAATAGAGATTCTACTACAACGGTTACAAAATCAATTTTACTGCAAAACAGAATGGCAAAACTGATGTCTAACACTACCCTCCATGACTAGTTGACGTGGTAAAGCCCCACACGTGAGCTGCTCTGGTTCCTACAATTAAGCCTTCGTGGGTTTAATGATCAAGTTTGTCTTGGTCTTACGCCTGCACTTCCTTCACTATACTTGGGATTCGGCTTTGTTGCTCTCTCAGACTTTCGTGGCTTATCAATACCCCCCAGGAGGTGGAAGGTATGGAAATCGGTGAAACAGCGACTTAGTCACTTCCCCGGTAGCTTCCTCTGATGGTAAGTGTTTCCATTTCACCGACTCTTCGCAAGGAACTTACCGCCTTACTTCACCCAGCGATGATCAATGAGAGTCTCAGGCTCCAATATGATCTCACCATCATCTAAAACTGGCGGAAAGTCTATGCGTGTCTCGATTGGTTGTCGTTGCCAAGTGGTGTTTTAGTTGTAGCAGAAGCTCATCACAGGTCAGGAGATTTTGTTCAACATCGTGAATTGATGTTGATACATCAAAATATTTTGGAAGGGATGGTGGTTGTCGGCCATAAAGTGCCTGGTATGGTGTCATTCCAGTCGATGCATGGAAAGTGGAATTGTACCAGAACGGGGCCATTGATGGACGAAGCTTCTTAAATACTGTTCCAGATAGCGATTGATTACCTCTGATTGGCCATCAGATTGGGAGTGGTATGCTGAGCTCTTTTTCAGTTTGGTGCCAGACATTTTAAAAAATTCCTGCCAAAACTTGCTAATAAAGATGGGATCCTGTAACTAATAATAATCTTAGGCATTCTATGCAATTTGAAAGATTACAAAATAATAGGGGTGAAATTAAAAATCATTTGTAATATGATAGATTATTTATAAATTTAAAAATGCTAGGGGTGAAATAGAAAAAAATTGTTAAATTCTAACCCAATAGAATTAAATTGAAAGAAAAAAACAAAACAAAAGTTAAAAAAAGGATAAAAAATAAAACAATATCAATTTAGAAAAAAAAAAAATACAGGGCACACCTCTTAAACCTGGTTTAATCTCATGAAACGTTTTACCCAAAATCAATCGAGAAGCATATTTTTTAACCAATTTAATTTCAAAGAATGAGATCAATAGAAAGTATTAATAAAAAAGTTTTTGCAAAAGCTAATGAAAAAACCAAAAGATGATGCAATTTAATGAAAAAAATAAAAAATAATCTAAAATAAAATAAATATTAATTAAAAGAATAAGAACCAAATTTTAAAGAAGAAAAAAAAAAAGGTGGTGAAATTGAAAACATCTGTAAAAACCAAGCAAACATGGACAAACATCCTAAACATGGTTAAATCTTAAAAAACTCGCAACTTATGAAACCCTAGATCCAATTCTCATTAAGAAATTTATTGTAAGCCAATTTAAAAATACAAATTTCAAAAACTTGTCAAAAAAAAAAAAAGATAACAAAAAAAGCCTCAAGTGAGCCTGACAGCCAACCCAGATCAATAAATTGAACACACATGACCTAAGACATGAAATTGAGATAACCCTATAAATAGAAAAGCAAAACAAACACCAGAAAAAATATATAAAAAAGTACTTTTAAAAAAATAGAAGTAGTCCTGGGCTGACCCTTTAGATCTATTACCCGGGTCATAAGACTAAGGTGACGCTATTAAAGTCAAACCCGAAAAAACAAAGAAGCAAGATTCTTAATAAAACAAACATTGATGGATGATATTGAGAAAAAAAACAAAAAAACATAGCAATTAAAATAATTATGACTAAATTCGACATAAAAGTTGAATGAAATTAAATGTTTTGGGAAAAATTAAGTGAAATTAAATGTTTTGGGATGTAATTGTAAGAAACAAATCCATTAAGAAAATGATTAAAAATAACAATTAAAAGAATTATGACCAAAATTGACATAAAAATAAAATGAAAATAAATGCCTCGGGGTGGAATTGAAAAAAAATCAATTAAGAAAATGATTCAAAACAAAACAAATAAAAATTAAAAGAATGAGGACCATATTTGAAAACAAATAAAAAAATCAAATGACCAGGGATGAAAATGGAAAATAAAATCTAATTAGAAATAATCAATGTAAATAAAACAATTGCAAATAAGAGAAGAGGATCAAAAGTAATTTCGAGCCAAACCACCCTAAATCATCATACACGTGCCCCCTAGAGAAGAAGAGGATTCGGAGACAAATCAAATGATGTGGCAGAATTCGGTTACAACAGCTAGAGCCAGTTGCATGCGCCGCTAGAATGTGACGGAGTGGCTGACGTGTGTGAGGCACTCGTCATAAGCTTTTTTGTTTTTTTGTGCAAAAACAAAAAATTGTCCTCAGGACTAAACAATATTAGCAAACAAACTATGATAAAACTACAACTAAGCCCTGAAAACAAGGTTAAAAAAATTGAATTGTAAGGGTAATGCAATAATTCAATTGTTCTATAAAACATGAAAAATACAAAAATACCCTTGTGCAGAAAGCATTGCAATATTTAATATTTATTGCAAAATACTGAAAGTAAAAAGACCACTAATTGTGCACTCCTGTATCTCATAAAATAATTTAAATTAACAACTTCATTTGAAAATGTAGATCGAAGATGGTGAGATATATGCAACAATCAACCAGAAAGATGGTATGGTTAGATTCTTAGAGGATCCAGAACAATATAAAAACTGTGAGATGATTGAGCATATCGATTCATCAATTCAGAGGTACAGTAGCTGAGATTTTACACTTCTATTTATGAGTTAAGTACTTCCATTCTACTGCCAATTTCAAGGGAAAAATTATTTGAGGATAACAATAAACATGCTCTAAGGGCCATTGCCTCAAGCTATGTCAATAGTCTTAGACGTGCAACTAGAGGGTGCAGGTTTCAAGTCTTGAGAAGTTCATGCACATATGATGAACTAGACTATTTGCAAATATCACCACCCAAGTTTATACTCCAATGGACTACAACTAGATTGTGATTATGGATCAAATCTCATAAAGCATCTTATAAACACAGAAACTATTTGGAAGTCTTTGCCAAACATGATTGAAGTGTTATACCTATTTTCTCTTAAGTGAATATTAACCTTTTAAGACCATGATAAACTCATTATTTGTACGTGCATCTTGTGGTTTGGTAACAATAGACCATGATAAAGATTTTTGGTGTCAAATTTCTTTTCTTTTGCTAGGTTTGTCTTTTAGGTATAAGCTGCAGATTATGATAGAAGTCCAGTTTAGTTTGCAACTCATTTCAAGCATTGTATACATGTTCTGTCTATCTGCAGGACAAAATCCACATTTAAACTCAAATTTGAGTTCAGATTTTTAAATATAAAAATTTCAAAAGCTTTAAAGCACGAAAGAGTTAAAATTAGTAATAGCGAACTCACATCAGCCAAATGTGTCATTTGATGGTAATAAATTGGGCGTTCAAGAACATAATATATATATATATATATATATATATATATATATATGTTCATTTTAAATCTCGGGATGGTCTTTTTACATTTCACCCAAATATTTTTAAGTAATTATATTGGTGCCATTTAGAGGTGGTAAAAAACCAATTAAACTGAAAAAATAAAAAAAATAAATTAATTTATTAGAAAAAAAAATCTAGACAAATTTTGATTTTATATGAAACTAATTAAATCAAACCATATTGATTTAAAAAAATATATAAATTTTTAAATTTGTTTGAGAAGTACATTTTATCCCCCAAATCATTTTTTGTTATAAGGTGGTTGGTCCCTTTATTTTTTTTTTTAAATACATCTTGATACCAAAAATTATTTTGTTTTTTTTTTCTAGTAAGTTTTTCATGGGAAGAGAGAGAGGAGTCGTCAGATTCTGGAAGAGAGAGAGAGAGATCTCTTCGTTAGCAACGATCTCATCCATAAAAAATATTAAAATTAGTGTCAACAAGTTTCACAAGGTGAGGGAAGTTTTATAATGGTTGTTTTAAGCCTTAATATAACTTAAAAAACTAGATTTAGGTCAAGGATGCAATAGTTTTTACGGTTTGTTCTAGTGGTTTAGACCTTTTTTTTTGTTCATTAGGTTGATATGTTGGTTTCTTTATGTTTTAAGGGTTTTTTGTGGTTGAAAAAAGAGTTTTTTTTGGTAAAACAAACCCAATTTTTCAAGCATCAAAATAGTTGTCAAAATAATTTTTTTGGTAAAACAAACCCAATTCTTTTTTTTTTTTTTAAAAAAAATAGATGACTTGAAAAAATAGTAGGCCCATGCACGCTGGCTTGGGCTTCAAGGCTCATGCGCCTGGGATTTTTCTTTTTTGATGCCTTTATTTGGTTTTTTATCAACTAATACCTTTTTTATATATCTTTTTATAAAATATTTTTGAAGTTTTTTTTTAATTAATTCCCCTTTTATGTTAGTTTGTAGCTTATTTAGCCTTTATAATTTTTTTTAAAAGAAGAACAAATGACCTGAAAAAAAAAATAGGCCTAAGCATGCTGGCTTGGGCTTTAAGGCTTTCTCTAGTAGGCCTAAGGTTTAGGTCATTAATTTCACATGATAGCCCACTTTCTCTAGAGTAATATTTCTTTTTATTTATTTATTCTTGTTACCTCATTTTTTATATTGTGATATTAAATTAATTAAAATTTAACTTGATTGTCAAATTTTTTAATTATCTCTAATATTTTTATTAAAAAAATTGACTCCACCAATAACGTTTCACGACAATAATCTAGAATCATATCCTTCGTGTATAGGTTAAGGCATCTTGAAACATTAGGGGGCATCATGGCTGTAGATATCAATAATAATAATAAAAAAATGTGATGATGATATTTAATAAAAGCCAACACCATTGGTATTTCTGCCATAATATTCAATAAGAAAGTGAACGAGAATTATGATGTTCTCGAATTTTTTCACAAAAAATGTGATAGCAAATTCTAAGATAAACAATACCGTATTTGTTCAATAATCATCCATACCTGAGAAGTTTTTCAAGAAAAGTTTTTCTTAGAAATCAATTGTTTAAATTAAACTATAATAATTTATATGTTAATTTTCTTTAATGAATTAATATACATATTATTAAGAAATAAATATTTTATAAAGAAACTCCAATCATCAATTCAATCTTCATAACAAATAAATTCTCATGACATTACCCGAGTAATCTCTCATTCAAAATTATAATTATTAAACATAATATGATCTAGAAAATCAGCCCAAAATTTAATATATACATGTTTTTTTTTTAAATTTTAATGAGCATTGACCAATCAAACTAAAATGAGATCTAATATTATAAATTTCAAGGATTTTTATTTTTAATTTTTTATCAAAATAATATCATCTTATGATAAATTTAGATTGATTTATTAATTTTTAAGTTTATTTCTCATCGACATAAATCTTAAATTAAATTTAATAATTACGAGTAAAACATTTTCCTACCTAATAACATAAAAAGAGGAACTATCGTTATTAAAATAAAAATATTTTTATCAGATATTATAATAATATGATTATTAGATTCAAAAAGTATCCGTTAACAGCTTAGAAAAATTAAATCGACATTACAATTCTTTTCCCAGGAAAAGAGTAACGTTAAAAAACTTGTCTGTTAGACGTCCCCTTCATTGATTTTGATTTACAGTACACGAAAAAAAATTCCTTCATCTTTCAAGTCCCTCTTTTCTTTGCCTGTTAAATTCTGCAACAACAATGGAGTTCCACGGTGGAGACAAAGCAACGCGGTGGATTTAGGTTTGTTATCGATTCATTTGAAGAAAGCAGATGAAGTGCTACACAATGAGTCGACTCGGCTTTTGGCTTTTCTTGAACAGCTCGACCCGACTCTTCACTCACTCGGTAATCTTTAATTTTTGTGAGTCGCAGCATTATTCTTTATTTTTTCTTATGGTTGTTGAAATTTAAGAAAGATCGAGTTTTGAAATCAGAAGAAGAAGAAGAAGGGTATGGGTATTCACTTGAAGAAAGCAGATGAAGTGCTACACAATGAGTCGACTCGGCTTTTGGCTTTTCTTGAAGACCGGTTTTCATCCTTTCCAGGTTTGAGGTTGATCAGCCACGGGACTTTTTTCTCTATTGTTATTATGGGTGAGTGAGTTGCTTTTGACCTTCTGTACCCGCTGTTACTTTCATTATGCTAAGCTGCTTTACTTTTGATCTGCTGATGTTCAGTTAATAATTTGTTGTGTCTGCTTTCTAATTGACTGTTTCATTATGTAATTTAATTTAGCAATTAATTTCACAAACTAGAAACTTAATAATTTGTGCTTGTCTGATGAATAGAGTTAATATCTTTTCTCTTGTGAGATTGATCTACTTGAACTTCTCACACAGGTAAACAACAGGATCATTGAATTACTGCTCGCTAACATATGTGTAATTTCTGGGCGTGTGATGTTGTTGAGTTTTGCATTTATTGCAATTATAAAACCATTAGCATATATGCTAAAAGCATCTCTGTTTTTATCCTGCCAAGTGCTAGACAAAGAAATTTCAGTAAATTATTGGAGAGAATTCTAAGTTAAACTAAGTTACTAGTTGATAGCATTGCAAAAGGAAATTCCGTGGTTGTAAGTGATGAGAAAAGGGGAAAGTTTAGGAGTTGCATGGAAAACATCTATCATGCAATTAGTGCTTGATTGCAATGTATTTCATGAAAGGTATCCTTCATTTTTTCTCTCTCAAAATTCATTTGAGATTCCTTTCATTCTAAGAAATCAGCTATCCAATGAATTCAAAAGTCCATAATTGCATGACACAACTAAATGAACAAAATATACCATGCAATTGAAAGAAAAATCATGTTTCATTTACTTGTTATGACATTCAAAGTCCTTCACTAAATCACCAACTTAAAATATGTATATATAGCCAAGTAACAGGGGAAGCTTCTTCTACTAGTTTTAGGGATGGAACTGAAGTTCATAGAAGTTTTTTTTTGCTAACATAAACTTGAGAGTATAAGTTCTGTGTGGGGAAATTTCAATGTAGTTTATATACCAAGTGAAAAGCTGGGAAGATTTTATCACCGATGGTTTCATTACATTTTGCATCATAATCCGAGGGACTTTTGTTGTGCTGCTCGATTAACTGGTCTCTTTCTGGTAGGCTTGCTGTAGCTTCTAGGAATGATAGACTTTTGTTCTGCATGATTGGGAGGATACCTTTCAGAACCTTGTTGAAGAGGTTCTTTTCATGCTCTATGTCTAATGTCTTTTCTGAGCACACCAACCAGAGACCACAATGCAAAAATCTATGCTTGCTTACAAGGGGCTAGAGCACAATGACTTTCTTTGATACAAGATTCTTGTGGTGGGGGTGGGTGGGGAATGTAACAACCTAGACTTTTAAAAGAAATGGGCTTTGAGTCCCTTGCCCTTTGAGATTCTGCGCTTCTAAAATCCTTCCTAGATTGTATAAATGAGTGAGTGGAATAAGTGTGCAATGAAGCATTGTGCTGGTTTGTTTGATGAAGATGCATGTAAATTGTTTGATGAAGATGCATGTAAATTGTTTGATGAAGATGCTGAAGCATCAAGCCTGTCAAGGCGAAGGTAAAAGTTTGAAGTGCTTAAAGGAATCTGATGGCAGAAGGAAATTTTGAAGAAGATTGAAAATTTTTATTCTAGGGAGTTGAAGGATTTGTTTTGAGTATTATTTGTCGAGACCTGCTTTCATTTATGAATGAGTTTTAACTGAAGCACTTACTCAGGTTAAGGAAACATTGCTAGTGGCAAGAGAAGGAAGGGTCTGGTGCTTAGAAGACAGACTTGTCCTTGGTGGGTTTGATTGGGATCCTACTTTGCAAGAGAAAGCATGTTGGTCGAGGAGACTTTTTGATCGAGTCTGCATGCCTTTGGACAAGTGGAGGGGTGTGCGTGTTTTACTTTAGGGAGACACTTTACCCTTATCTATTTCTGTCATTGCATTTTTTTTCTCCCCTTACAATTCTCTGTATTTAAAATCCCAGTGGTGGTAGAAAATGAAAGATATTGTGATGAAGATTTTCTGGTCAGGGAAGAGAAGAGAGCAGATCATTCTTGTATTCTTGTGCTCAAGCATGCAATTATAAGAAAGCAACAAGCAAGAAAAACTTTTTGTTTGTTGGGAGTTCTGTTGACCTAAATTATAAGAAGAAAGCATGTTGCTCTTGAAGACATTGCCCTGGTGGGTAACTGGTTGTACTCGGTGATGTTTCCTCTAAGATTCCAAAGCATTGTGGTACTGATCTTCTATCACCTGGACCCTGTCCTTTAAAATTCATATCATAGGTTTCCTCTCATTTGTTTCTTTCCGTTATATTCACTACAGAGTTGGTAACAGCTCTAGGATTTGTTTCTTGGCAGACCTGTGTGATGCAAGTTGCCTTTCATATTTGTTTTCCCTCATTAATATAATCTATATGATTCTATTCATATTGCACATATTCCATATATAGTTTCTGTATTATAAGTGGAAGGGGGCATTGTCTATTGGAACTTATATTGTCCAGAAGCCAAGTTATTGCAATAAAATAAATAAATAAAAGAAAAAGAAAAAGGATCTTACACTTTTTGGTTCATTCATCTTCAAGTCAAGATAGATAAATTTGGACATTGGTAGGAAAATGGTATGATTTCTTGGAAGTCTTATGTTTCTCATGTTTCCTGGTCTTTGTTTTTAAAAATGATTTTCCCACAACCTGTTGCATCTTAACATATCCTTTTTATTTTCCTTATGGTTTCCTTTCTTGTTGACATCATTCATATCATTGTATCTGGAGATGCTCATTTCATTTTGGCAAATCTAGGTTAACTTATGAGTTGCTGTTTGCATAATGTTTATATCTTTCTTTATTCTTATATGCTTTCAGTCTTTCTTTTCCCTTGACATGAATTCTATTTTGCTACAGGATTCAGATTCTGACTTTGAAGTGTTTGAACTTTTTGACCCAGCAGCAACCAGTAAAGTTGTTGGCAGAAGTTCTCTATCATGTTCTGTTGAGGTGTGCAGTACACAACTTATACTTCCATTGAGTAGTTGAGACTCGTGGATGCGTTGATCATCTTTAACATTACCTGAAATTATCGACAGGATCCAATGGAAACAGAGAAAATTTTTGCAAGACGCACCTTAGGCATTGTGGTATGTTGCATAATCCTGCATTCCCTTTCCATATTGCTAGACATATGATTAGTTGTTAAAGTGGTGGTGCATGCCAAGTCTAGCTGGCTGTTGTAAGATTTACAGGTGATTGGAAATAAAGATTTTCCAGACAATCCATGCTAACAAATCACCAGTATTTCCCATACTTTACAACACTATTAGTATTGGAATTTTGTGACCACATGCTGTACGCAGGATTACAATGAAGATGGAAAGCTTTCTTTCTCCGAGTTCTCTGACTTAATTAAGGCTTTTGGCAATCAAGTGGCAGATAACAAGGTTTGACCATAAGCAGTTATGTTATTTTTTAGCTCTTTGCATGCATTTCATATTTAATTTTGTTCTAAATTACAAACATGCCAGACATATGAGTTATTTAGAGATCTCTATTTGGGTTTGGGATGTGAATTTCAGAAATTTAAATTTTATGGGTATTATTAAACGACACATTGACCTTTTTATTTGAAGTTTGGGATTCTAAAACTGATCAATTTACATTTTCTAATTCCATTTCTTTTTCTAATTCAGAAAGCCATCCTAACCATTGAGTGCCTATACTATATGCTAAACTTTAAACATGGTTTTGTAGTATTCTTGACTTGGAATTATTTTACCTGTTTACTAGAAAGAGGAGCTTTTTAAAAACTGCTGATGCTGTAAGCATGGATGAATTGGCTGAACTTCTTGCCTTTCAACAAGAAAAGTAACAGTCCTCTATATTTAAAGGCAGTAAGCTTGAATTATGAATGTATTATATTCTGGTACCTATGTGCATAAAAGATGCTTCTTGTATAGCTTGCTGCAGATTTCAATATCATTTTTCCCCCTCCCCTTCTTTTTTGGACCATCTCCTGTGAATCTGTTGTGCCTGTTTCTCTACCAATCCCCCCAAAACACCCAATAAAAAAAAAGACAGAAATGAGGAGTTGAGTTTGGCTGTGTGCTTCAGCTTGCTTGCAAATATTTGCCATTTTATTCACAACTCTTCTCATCCCAATGTCTATTCCCCAATACTATATGTTGAGAATGCTAGAAATATGCAGTTTTCTTGATCCTGACCTTTCAAGTAAGATGCAAGTTACTTTCCTGGTACATCTCTTAATGCATTTCCTGTATTGCAGTGAACCTCTTATAAATTGCTGCCTTGTTTGTGGTGAGATTCTTGAAGTTTCTGATAAGCTAAATACCCTGGTCTATTTGAGTCTTTGTTTTGACGAGGGAACAACAAAATCAAGTTATGAAAGGTGGATTTCTTACTAATAAACAGGCTTTTTATGGGTATGAACTTCCTCAATGTCAACTTTATGAATTGTCTCCTTCTGTGGTCTTTCCTATTTTTGATGGCTGCATTGCTTTATGTCTCGGTTGAGATGGGCGATTAAGTTTATATTTTGACAGGTGGATGTTTAAACCGAGTGAATGGGCTCATTTTTCATCACATGATGTTGGTTTGAACTCTGGTTCAAGTGCTTCACATATTCTGGTATCTTTTCCTCAAGGCCATTTTTAAGAATGCTTAATGTTTCTTTCCAGCTTCTATAGTTTGGGGTTAGTTCACATCAGAGATTTGAATTTGGTATTATATGACAGTCTTGTTTGTGTCTGCATTTGTAGTTAATTTATGTATGGTAGTAGTTTTCAGCTTCAAGATGCCAACACTTTGTTCAAGACATAATTTAATGGGCATCTTCAGCAGAATCATTCAAGAAAACATAGTATTTTGTTAATTTATGTTCAGAATGAATTTTGAGCAATTATAGAAAGAATAATTTTATTTAAGAAATGAACTTTCTACCCATGCAGGTATGCTTAGTATTATTCAACCACAAGATTCCAAGAAGTTGTTGACAATGGATTTCCTCATGATGCCCCATAGAAAGAACATTTCTCAACTTTGTAAGAAGTAAATGATGACAACAAAACAACACTTACAATCTAGAGAAATTGTTTGGAATTAACCACGATAAATAAAAAAGGGCAACTCAGATGAGCTGGGATATACGGAGGAGACTTTAATGGGCTTGCTGTATAAGTCCAAAACCTGTGAGTTGAAATCATGTAAACAAGCATCGCAAACAATTGCACATAAAAACACATTGGAGTTTCCTGCTTTTGATGGTGACATAACCTTTACCTCACCTAGATACAAATCATTTAAGCATCTTGCAACCAATTTGTCATCTCTTGTATTTAGATGAGGAATTTCTTTGAATGCATCTGACATTTGACATCATGACAGGGGGGTGATATGTATTGGACAAAAGCATTTTCAGAAAGCACTGGAGCTTCTTCACAATGTATGTGATCTAGTTAGAATATGTTTGTCCACTTTGACAATCGACCCACGTTGCAATAGTTTTACTTTGGTACTAGTTCTAATTGCTTCTCTCTCATCTCAGGTCGTGACGGCTCCTATGTCTTCTATAAATGCTATAGCTGTTGAAGCATTCAAAAAATATATATTGGTTTCTCTCATTAAAAATAGACATGTATGCTTTAGTCTTTTGACATTTATTATATGAATTTGGGATGTATTCAGCGATCTATGTTCATGATAGGACACTCTTAGGACTCACCCCCCTTTTCTGGGCAAATAGAGAGATGATTGCCTGCTTACAAGTAATTAGTTTTCCAAGCTCATGTGTTTCTTACGTCAGTATTATTCTTCGCTGGCCTGGATTTGCATTCTAGATGAGTTTTGACATCACAAGATCACCTGTAATTCATTTCTCTCTTGATTTAATTGAAACAACATTTTATGTTTTCTTTCTCATTGTGTTTTTTTTTTGTTTTTTTGGTTGTTGCTGGCAGTTCTCAACCAGCCACCCTAAGTACACTTCTTCAGCAGCTCAGAGAAATTTAAAGACCCTGTGTCAGGTGATTACAACTTGTAAGCTGTACGTTGCAAGCAAAATTGATTGTTGATTTATAGTGTGCACGTTAATACTTTAATTATCATTCGCGTCCTTGAATTTTTTTTTTTTCAGAAGTTGTTTAACTGAATCTCTAACACAGCTTGCAAAAACAATAGAACCACAACGACTGAGTGGATAGTGTGGCGTGTGTGGAAATGAAGCACTTTTTTTTTCCTTTCCCCCCTTTTTAGGCGCGCTTAAACTACCCAGAAACAATAGAAGTTTTTTAACTGAATATGTAACATAGCTTGCAGAAACAATAGTACCACAATGACTGAGTAGATAGTGTGGTGTTTTTGGAAATCAAGCATTTTTTTTTCACTCTCCTGTTTAGGCGTGCTTAAAACAACTGTCCTTTCTTAAATTGTATTAGCTTATGCATGGAAACTAATTTTATCATAGAACTACCCAGCTTCCAGTGATAAAATTCTATTCTAATTTGCTTGGATAAAAGCTGCTTTCACCATGGATATGTTAGGTTTAATCTATTTTAAAATGTAATATACCATATCAATCTCTTTGGTTATCTTACATTCATCAAATGGAATAAATGGTATTCTTTTTTCTTTTCTATTTTTGATGAAATATTTGGTGTTTCCATCAACAGTGTTTGTGTCTCTTCATGCAGAATTCTGCATTCATATTTTTTGATGAAGTTTTTGGTTCTATTGTCTTACAAACTTTCTTTTACCCTTTGAGCAGCCCTATATGGAAGTAGCAAGTAGTTATAGCAGTGGAAAAGTTTCAGAATTAGAGACGTACATTCAGACAAACAGGGGAGAAGTTTGAAAGTGTGAGCCTACAGTTATACGTTTCACATTTACACATAGTGAGACAAATTTAAGATCTATTCATCATCTAAAACAGGCTTTGTATTCTTTTTTCAGGACAATAATCTTGGACTGGTGAAGCAAGTCATATCATCCATGTATAAGAGAAACATTTAGAGATTGACCCAAATGTATTTGACTCTTTCCCTCCAAGACATAGCTAAAATTGTGCAACTTAGCAGTCCTAAAGAGGCAGAGATGCATGTGCTTCAAATGGTAGTTTCCTATGCAATTATCCTTGATGCTAAGCTGATAGCAGTTTTATAAATATATCTTTCCTTTTATTTTTGTATGATCAATTTATTGCAAAATACTGAAAGTAGAAAGACCACTAATTGTGCACTCCTGTATCTTATACCATAATTTAAATTAACAATTTCATTTGAAACTGTAGATCGAAGATGGTGAGATATATGCAACAATCAACCAGAAAGATGGGATGGTTAGATTCTTAGAGGATTTAGAACAATATAAAAACTGTGAGATGATGGAGCATATCAATTCATCAATTCAGAGGTACAGTAGCTGGGATTTTACACTTTTATTTATGAGTTAAGTACTTCCATTCTACTGCCAATTTCAAGGGAGAAATTATTTGAGGATAACAATGAACATGCTCTAAGGGCCATTGCCTCAAGCTATGTTAATAGTCTTAGACGTGCAACTAGAGGGTGCATGTTTTGAGTCTTGAGAAGTTCATGCACATATGATGAACTAGACTATTTGCAAATATCACCACCCAAGTTTACACTCCAATGGGACTACAACTAGATTGTGATTATGGATCAAAATCTCATAAACCATCTTATGAACACAAAAACTATTTGGAAGTCTTTGCCAAACATGATTGAAGTGCCTATCACTATTTTCTCTTAAGTGAATATTAACTTTTTAAGACCATGATAAACTCATTATTTGCACTGTGCATCTTATGGTTTGGTAACAATAGATATGAATTGCATTATTGGTGGGGACAAATTATTTACACGGCTTCATTTCAGTCTTTGATGATTAAATTCTTAACCTTCTTTATTTTTGCTATACTAGGATAATGACATTGTCAAAGAAGCTGACCGTAGTGGATGAACTTTTATCAAGTGATCCTTTGTACTTGGCAAAGGTGAGCTTACTACATTGATTCCTGTAATACTTGTCAGCTGAACTTGTTCAGGATCTAGTATGAACAACTAATTAATCTGTTGGTTCCTTTGATTTTTGAGGCTGGAAGAGAGCGTCAGAGATTTGACTTCGATGATTTTGACCCTGTTTCTCAGAAATTCAACATTTAATGGAAATTGGAGGATTTTTGAATATAAGTGTTATTTAATGAGAATGATGCTAGGCTGCTGCACATGGCTCCATGTTAAAAGAAATGGTAAATTTAAAGCCCTCGTTTCACTTCAGAGCATAAAGATTTTTGGCGTCAATTTTCTTGTCTTTTGCTAGGTTTGTCTTTTAGGTATAAGCTGCAGATTATGATAGAAGTCCAGTTTAGTTTGCAACTCATTTCAAGCATTGTATACATGTTCTGTCTATCTCCAGGACAAAGTTGCTTGCTCTTTATTCTTAATATTTCATGTGGAGTTTTGATATGGACATGAATCTTGATGCCCTGTTGAATTTGCCATAACCTATTGAATGTTGTTGCTAGGGTGAGAAACAAACATACCAGAATTCTTGAATGGTGTAGAAACAAATATTAACAATTAGCAAACAAAACCATAACAAAAGCACTGTTCACTCTTGTTAGCTCTAGATTTTTGTCAAATTTGTACATTCAAGTCCCTGTATTTTAATGTGTTCTTAAATGTTTTGATGTAAGAAACATGACATTTTCACAAATGGCACAGATGTTTTATTTCATCCATCAAGTTTCAATTTGTTTATCTTATGTCCTTGTTCTTTTAGGTTATTGTGTTTTGACTCTATACTTTATTTTAGTTATATTTTATTAATTGCAAGTTGAGAGAGAACATAGAAAGTTATCCAAGGAGAGAGAGTGATTTTAGCCACCAGTTACTTCAGTTATCCAATGAGAGAAATTTCATGCACATATGATGAACTATTTGCAAATATCACCACCCAAGTTTACACTCCAATGGGACTACAACTAGAATGTGATTATGGATCAAAATCTCATAAATCATCTTATGAACACGAATATTTGGATGTCTTTGCCAAACATGATTGAAGTGCTTATAACTTTTTTTTTCTTAAGTGAATATTAACCTTTTAAGACCATGATAAACTCATTATCTGCACTGTGCATTTTATGGTTTGGTAACAATAGATATGAATTGCATTATTGGTGGGGACACCAACTCATACTGTAATTCCTGCATCTTCTGCAAGAAATTGTCCATCATGTAATTTGGCACACCAAGATTCATGCCGAGAAAGCATGGTAGTTCCATAAATCTGTCATTTATTAAAAGTATGGTCATTTAATATATATATCATCACTTTGTCATCATACATGTGTTTGTGTGTCATGAAATCATGAAATTCTGAAATGTCAACATTGTATAGAGAGTTATATGTTCAAACATGCTTGGAGGCTGAAAAGAGCACCTTATGGGAGTTAAAAGTGGGGGAGCGAGGATCAAGACGAGGATGTGGGATGCATTTCTTTGTTGCAGTTCCTTGTTTTCAGAATTGATTGGATCTTGGTTAATCTATTAGTTTTCTTTTGTGCTTTCTTTGTTTCATCAATTTATTTGACTTTTGCTTGATCCATTTAATTGAGCTACCCTGTGATTTCTCTTACAAGTGTCTTCTACAATTGGAGATAACGGACCTGACAATATATTTTTTTTTTCATTGTGAGTGATCATGTCCTTGATTTGTTTTTTTTGGTGCCTTTTTTTAATAAACTTTTATTGGAGTTAATTGAAATCAAAATTTTGTTATGGGCTTACAATACGTTTCTTTAGTAGCCATTCGTTTTGTATTGAGTGATCTCTTCCGCAACCTATGCAATTATGACAGGCATCAACTACTCGATGTATGTTTCATCACACACTCATTTCCAATCTATGAGATTGAGGTATTTTCTCAATGTCACCCTTTTAAGTTTGTATTCTAATAACTGCTGTTATTTAACTGGGAGGTGCAAGACATCAAGTTTTATCTGCTTTCATTGAGATTGTGTTGATAATTCTGACAATGGCATCCCGGTAATACTTCATAACCTACTTCCTTTTCTTTTCTGAGGTATTGAGTGTAAATAACGGTCCACATCTTATTATGAAAGGAGAAGGATCCTGATTTTTATGTTCATTTTTTTCTTCTTCTAACATATAATCTTATCTTTATCATTACAAAATCTTCTCCCACAATGCTCCAGAATTTCTTTTGAATTAGTTTTTCATGAGGCATAATTTTCTTTGAGTAGTTTAGAAAGTCAAACTGTGGCCACCATTGATTGGGATAACAATCTTGTATTCTGCCACTATCCTTCCATCCATGCATGAAATTGGAAACCTTGTAATGCTTTATAGAGGAACTAGGGGGGGAATCAGGGAAGTGCTTTATACAATTTTTTTTTCTCTATTTTCTTCATCCCTCCCAACCCTCAAAAGATGAAAGGAAACCCGATTACTCTTCTTATTTGAAAGTGCTTAGTCTATGTGTTGTTCTTTGTGAATATTTTTATCACATACATCAACCAATTGGGTTAATTTTTTATTAGGCTGTTTTATAATTGGCTACATATTTCATTATTGTTTTGGTTGTCCATCCATAAAAGATTAGTTTTTGCGTTTCCATGTTGGTTTGTTGTCCTTTATGAAACCTAATGTTCACGGATATTTTTATTTTCTTTGTTATGCTGGTGTGGATATGAAGTCGGCGTGGTTGGTTTTATCAGCTATATTCTATCTCTTTCTATTGCTCACCACATCTCTTACAATCTACGATGCACTTCTCTGTGTTAATCTCTTATAGATTTGGTGCCTCATTTGGCGTGCCTCATTTGGCATGATCATATACCAAACCTGCCTCGTCCTTTTGATGTTTGATTGGATAATCTTAGAAATAATTGCTTGTTTTTCCATTTATTAGGTGATCGTTGTTTTTCCTTAAAAGTCATTTTTTAAGCATCTTTTCTGGAAGTGCTTAATTGGTTGAATGTGCTTTTGGTTTGTAAAGGTGTAATACTTTACAATCTTTCATTCCTGTATATTTATGGCTACAACAACTAATGGTCACGATCATGATGGAAAAGACGTTGAAGAACTCAAGCTTTCTGCGCAAAAGATCACATCCAGGTTAGTCATCTTAAAGCTGCACCTTATTTGATGAGGTGTTGGAAAGATTAGCTTTTAATTTTTGATGATGGTCTTATAACACGGTGTATCCATGATTTCAGCAATGTTGTTACAAGCATGGAAAATTTCCAAGTGAATTTACATTTAAAACAAGCTATTTTTTCCCGGATTAAAAATGCTATGGGATCTATGGTTGTCTCCAGATAAAAGGTTAAGCACAAAGATTCAATTAAGTGCTCTTTCTGCTTGGCATTAAAAATATGCTATTGATAGATAGAAAAAATTAAAATGTTCTTGTGATATATTGCGATTAGAAAAGAAACAAACATGAAATAGAGAAACGTACATGAAATTTTCTACCAATTTTCTACCCTCATATTGGTTGATAACTATGAGAAATAAAAATGTTTTTAAATTTTTAGTCACTGAACATTCAAGCAATAGATTTGCTGGGCATATGAGGTCCAAGAATCCGTGTTGGTCTTGTGTAGATTTATTAGATGTACATCTAATTTTATACCCTTGTACTGGCTGATAACTATGAGAAGGAAAAATAGTTTTACATTGATGATCACTGAATCTTCCATTTCATTCAAGCATTAGATTCGTTGGGTAAAAGAGGTCCTCAAAGCTGCTTTGGGTATGTGTAGATTTATCTTTTTGTCACCCTTAGTATTAATCATGTTGTTAACTCATCTTTTGATAAGTTTCGAGTCATTCAATGATCCTAAGTTATGATTTTGTTCTCTAACTAATTGATTTCATGTTGTCTAGACTGTGGATGGCTGCAAATTTGAGGGGTTATGTACTGACCAATAGTGATGGGAAAAGGTATATATTATCTTCTTGTGCAACATAGCTCTATTTTGTTGCCAAACATTTATTTTGTAGTCGTAGTCTTACTCTATCAACCACATTCTTAATATGAATAATTAAGCTATTCTTAGTTAGTTTCCAAATGTGAAAGCGTATAGAATATTTAATCCACACAGTAAGATGTAACTTCTCTCAAGAATACAATAGACAAGTCATACCATACATTCATGTTAAATATTTTTAATACATCTTTTTGGGTACTTTGTTACCTTTAAACACATGAGTTTGACTGACTTTAAAAATTTTCTTATGATGCTTTTCTTAGGTAAAATGGCCGGAAGCTTTAACTTACTGTGAGACACCTATTGCATAGGCTTTTCTCTTAGCATAAATAGTAAGGGCCTTAGCATCCATGATTATATTTATTATGACTTTCATGTAACTTTTCATTTGTTTTCCTAAGATGATGAAACAAGAACACGTATGAAACATAACTCAAGACACACTCTTTTTGTGGCCATAATATTGCTCTTGCTAAATAAATGTATTACTTGTGCTCCATAACAAGCAAAATTTCCCATCACAAGCCAGACCATGTTAATACTTGTTTGGAAGTATTTAGACCCCGAATCACGAATGAGCACTTACCGGAATTTTTGTTTGTTTTGCTGCTGATTCTGATCAATGTTTCCAACCTTTCAAAATTGTATTGTTGACCTTGTAACAACTGAAATAACTGTAGCTACCGTAACTGTTTCTTGGAACTGATTTTAATTTATCAGAAACCTTAGGAGAAAATATTACGATCAAAATCCTTATTTGACGATCGAATTCTGCTTAGGCTCTACTTGTTGGTCTGGGACCTTAATAGGGCCTTTTCTTGGTTAGTTTTGTCTGTCTCATATGTTGCATGTAAGGTGTTCATTGAAGGTTTTGAGAGGTGTTTGGTTAATTGTTTTTCAAAGATGTTTGTCAGATTTTATGTTTTTTGTTTTCTAAGGATTTAATTGTTTTGTTGGGTTGAAGCGCTTTGGAAAAAACCATTTTTTTTCAAATGATTTTGGGAAAATGATTAATGGGACGGGCTTTGGTGATTTTTGTATTTGTGTTTGTACATTTAATTTTTAATAGCTTTCATAATTGGTTTGGACATGTTATTGTTTCCTCTAGCTTGGTGTTTTAGTTTAAGGGGATCATTTTTGCTCTTTTTTTGGTTGTTGTGCATTGCATTATGATTTTTTGATTGCTTTCTTGATTGTGCTTGCTGCAGATTTTGTTGTTTTTTGTACTATGATATTGCCTTATTTATCTTTGTTGTGTCATATATGTTTTTTCTATTGGTGTTATGGTTGGTTCGAGCCTACTCGTTCTGTTAGTTCCTGCCTTTTCTGTTTTCTTTATTCTTTTTTTAATTTTACAGTTCCTCTATTGTGTTTATGTTGTTATTGTATTATTTCTAGCTTATTTTTTTTCTCCCTTTGCGTTTGATTAGTTTTAGTCTTTTCTATGTTAATTGTCTTCGTTGGCTCTTCAACTTGTTGTTGTTGTTGTTGTTGTTGTTCTCTGGGGGTGGGGGGATAGTTGAGTTGGGTTTTCTTTCGAGGTTGTTTTTAGCGTGTATAATTTTATTTTCTACGGTAACCAATGAATTAAATAAAGCAAATAATGACAATTGTTCTGTACTTGGATGATAGGCTGAAGGAAAGGGATGAAGACAAAGAAGAGGTGAAAAAATATCAGCAACTTAACAAGCAGCGAAAATGTCTAGAATATACTATTTATGATAAGGACTCCATGATGCTCGACAAAATTGGAGGTGAGTACCTTTTAGATGCTTGGACATGCATAAAGGTTTATTCATGTACTGCTTTTATGAATCTCATAGAATGTTGCCCAAAATTACTAGTTGAAGTATACAAGGAGAGGCATGCTAGTAGCTGACAAAGAGGAAAATAAATATGATCAAACTGGTTAGTCATTATAGAAGTACACAGTCTCTTGTTTCTTCCAATGGTTGTTGTACCTTCCTTTATTTATGTGTTTATTACAAAACATTATGTATATTAGGAGGACGCCTAAATTTGCATCGCATTCAAGTGCTAACACCTTAATCCTAAAGTAGAACACCTACATCTAACCAGGTCGCCACACTTTTGAGAAGCTTTGCGAGAATACCTGCCATTCATACCGTTCCAGCATCGTTTACCTTTACCAAACCCATTCAGCTTTTTTGCTTCCATTCCTCACAGCTCTTTTTGTTACATTACTTTTAGTCACAGTACTGTAATCGGATAACAACCGTGATTATCGATCTAAATGTTTTGTGCTCTATCATTTTCAATTGTTAGGATATCTTAATTAGAAGTTTCTCCATATGATTGCACATTTTAACCTAAACACTGTTGATTTTTCTTTTCCCATTTTTACTAGGTTCTTTTTCTGCTCGGCTTCTTGGATTAGTTTAAGTAATCCTCACTTGACTTCTTGCATCATTCCTATAACAACCATCACGGAGGTAATTTACCTAGTCTATTCTATTATATTAAATATTTTCTCTCTTAGAGTTGTATTCCCAATCTGCTAGACAATATGGCATAATCACTAGTCTTGACCTTTTGCCAACTTCAAACTAGCATGTCTTTAGAGCAACTTATTTCATGTGGTGGTTAGGGATAATAACATATCAACTCAAATAATTAGGCACTTTAATGCTTTGAAATGAGGACAAGCCATTTTTATCCCACTTAACAGGTAAGGATAAAGTATCCGTGTGTAACTTATCCACATGGTTCTGATGTGGTATCTTTATTAAAAATGTTGAAGTTTTCTCCCAATTTTACCCCAGTATTTACACAGGATAGTCCCCACCATGTTTGCTCTAATTGAAATAGTATTAATCCAATAGTAACATTGGTTCAAGTTTTGTTGTTCTGAATTTATATGTAAGTCTCCTCATTTATCTTATCCATCCATGTGGTTCTGATGTGGTCCCTTTATTAAAGAAGTTGAAGTTTTCTCCCAATTTTTCCCCTGGATTAGCGTAGGTTAGTTCTCCACCGTGCTTGTTCTAACTGAAATGTATTGATTCAACAAAAACATTGGTTCGAGTTTTGATGTTAATAATTTATATGTTGGTCTACACTAAAGTGAAAACTAAGTAATTACTTGTGCTATTTTGTTCGAGAAGGTTATTTCTCTATGTGTTTTGTTAATTGGTTGCTGATGTTTTCATTAGCTTGGTGTGCAAATTTAGGTTGAAAGTTTTTGGTGTGAGAAGCTCTGTAGATTTTGCTTTTGGAATCCAAGGAAGGATACTTGTGAGAAAACGTTTTAATTTGAAAATTATGGTTGATTGGTACCAACAATAAAAATAAGCTATAAAGTACCCGCATATATGCTTCTGGTGTCCATCCCCAACCGCAATGCTATTTGGAAACTTATGATTTGAGAAGTAAAACACTTTTTCCTTGATATGATATTTAAAAGTAACTTAAATTATTTGACTGACACGTTCTTGAATACTGGAGGAGCATTGTTTATGACTAAGGGCTTGTCTATAAATGTGTGTATTTTTTGAAAATTTGCATGAGCTAAATTGTTAATGATGTTGATATGACTCGTGCAATGGCCTGCATGCTTATATCGCTGCATATTCTTCTTATTCTCCTAAGTTTTTATCTAAACTGTGATCTGTCATGGTTAGGATAAAAATCTTATATTTTATGATGCCTTATACATGACGATCCTTGTACATGTTTATGATGCCTTAACAAGTTACTAATGATCAGGTGATTAAGAAAGAAAGTCATTATGACAGGGGGCTTTTATGATTATCGATGCTTAAAGTTGAAGTTTATGAACATAATTAAGAACATAATTAAGAACAAATCACATTGAGGTAAGAAATCTCATGAATGTGCAGTTTCCATCACAGACTAAAATGAGAAAACATAGCTAGAGACTAATTTCACAACTACTCTGAAATGACAGAAACAAAAGTTGGAAGCCATAACATCCTTTGTGAAGTCTGAGATGTTACATGGTCCTTAATTGAAGGGGCAGGAACTAAATGATGCTAACTCATTGGCTGAAGTCACAACACAAGAACTCTAAACTGTGAATTTGCTTTATTGTTTCTTTGTTTGATAAATGACTAGTCTTAGCTTTAGTTTTTTGTTTTTGCCTTTTAATATATTGTTAAACTGTTATGTCTTGTAATCAATGTTTTAAATCAATTTATCTTGCGTGATTTGCCGGCCGTTATCTTTGCTTAAATCCTAGAAGATGATGTTTTGATCTTCCTCCACATGTACTCGTTATGTACTGAGATAGGTCATGTTTACATGGTTCCACTGAAGCATTGAGCTTTTCAAAAGTGACGTGCTCTTTTTTATTGGAACATTAAGGTATAAGTGGAGTTGCATAAAATACTTCATTGGTGCAATGAGCAACTTCAGCAGTTCAGCCATGTAAACAAGAAGGCACTAGATCAACAAGTAAATTTCACTCAGAAACAGGAGAAACTCCAGATAAGTCAAGCTGAACTTAAGGCAAGTGACGAGGTACTACGGTATTGGATTTAATGCTTAAATGTCTTTTGTTGTACTTATTGTTTTTAACATGAGATTATGATTTATGTATCTTTACTTTCACGACAAACATAAGCCATAAAAAATAGTCTGAGCTTGAACTTGATGTGAAAGACCTGCTAGAGTGAATTTTAGGACATATCCAAGCCAAGGTATCAAACTTTAGCAAAGAGAAAAAAGCTAATTACTTTTTGGGGATAAAGAATGCTGAAAGCTTTTATTTAACATGTGCTTTGCTTTCAAGATGATGCTATGATTTAACATGTGCTATGATAAAATGTAAGGTATCTCCTCAACTAAAATTTTCCACATATTACAACCTAAGCTATAATTTCAGTTGGAAGTGCCTCACATTAGGTTTTTGTCCTCTACTTTAATAAACTAATCGATACATCTAACATGGTAGATAATATTAAAACACAGTCTAGTAGATGGAGAAGTTGCAAATAAGTAATTAAAACATCATTATTTAAGAATTATTTAGGTATTTTGTTACTTAAATTAATATATTAGGGATTTTATATCTGCTTTGATTTAACGTGTAGGATTTGGGGGACTTGTATAGGCACACATATTTTTGAGTCTTAATACTAGATGCTTGTCCAGTGACATTTGATTTTTTTGCAATTTTAATGGTTTCCTTACTCTTGTGGATATCAACTCTTCTACTTTCGTTGTAGATTCAAGGAAGCTTTTTGTGGATTTCTAGGTTTTTCTTTCCTTCACTCATTGTTGGGTGATTTTTCATTTTAGTCCATGGAACCGGAACCATCATGTTATGAGAAATAATTGATTTTTCTTTTCCACGTTAACTGGACACTTCGATGATAAGTTTTTTACCTTTTCTAGATTCTGTAATGGCTACAAGTATCCGGGATTTATTCAAGGTCTATATCAATAAC
>CAXHTJ010000985.1:0-28329 GCA_964019445.1 Populus tremula
CAAATACCTCAAAGATGCCGATGCCAACTCCTCCAGCTCTCTCCATGATATTGAAATTCTTCCGAAGTGTGATCCCCTGCGGCAAAAAGTTCAAATTATAACCCTAAAAAGTTTCAAACAGTTACAAAAAAGCTTTTCATTGGCATAACAAAAACTTATCAAGGACCAAACAAAACACATGGCAGGCCTCATGAGGGAATCTGGAGATTAAAAAAGCTTTATGAAACTCATTTTGCTTACTTGAATCGATATATCAAATATGCGCCTCCCAAGGCTACTAAATGTCTGATCATTAGAATACATAATTTCCGCAAAGAGGAGCTGCACTTTATACTTTCCCTTTGGCAAACACAGGGCATAGTACTTGAGAGATTGAGGAGCAAGGCGAGCAGTTTCATAAACTCCTTTCACACTCAGATTATAATCATTTTTTGCTTTGAAAGTTACTGAATTGCTCTCCATATAAGTCCCGGTACTGCTATAACCCCATTTTCCTGGTACAAAGGAAAATGCAGCTGGCCCACCTTCAGTAAAGTCTCCTTCATATGTATCATCATTAAAAAGCACACTGCTCCCTCCACAGTTTATGAACAAGGAACGATCTGCAGAACAATCAATATCCTTCAACAGGGCAGTAAACATGGTGATTTTATGTAATGACTCTTTCATAGAACATCAGTACTGTATGGTCTCTTTCATACTTACGTTCAGGATTTTGTGTGCAAGGAAGGCCTTTTGTGAAGCACCATTCATCAGTGCTAAAAGACAAGAATTCAAGCTGTCAGCAATTCATAGTTCCAGAGTTTTCACAAAGCATCTCAATAAAACAGGAACTTACTTGTTATTTGATAAATGACTAGAAACAAAGTTCCTGTTGAATTTTGAAGTAGAATAATGAGCAACATGAGACAAATCGGGAAGAGAAAACAAATAATGAGCAAAATAATGCTTACTTGTCTTGCTTCAGTTGTTGGCAACTACCTAAAGCTGACCCTTCTAAAGCTGACCACGTAAAATTGTTGTAGGACAAATCCCTGAAATAGATTTTCCATGGCATGGGTAATACAGTTCCTGATTGCTGAAAAATGAAGATTGACGTATTTCTTGTTTGGCGGGACACAAGAAATTTCTGAAAATTCTATCAGAGTATGAATAACATGGTAACCAAACAGGAATACAAGGATTGATAGTATCATTATCGACTCACACTTTCTGCCTGTTGTTCAATGCCCACTTAGGCACTTCTCCAGTTAGTAAGTTGTTGTTCAAAAACCTACACATATGTTAAACAAGAATTCAATAAACAAGCTGCCAATACGAGAAAAATAAATTAAGGGCCTGTGTGTTTCAGAAAAATAAACTTACACCGTTACGCTTTCCAAATTCGTGAAGTTAGAGATTCGGCCTGTCAACTTGTTGAAGCTCAAATCTCTGTAACGAAATATATACAAATTAATGAAATCTCAACATTGCTAGATTGTGGCTCAGGTTTCAGGAAATGGAGAGAGAGTCCCAAGTCCTAACTGTGCGATCATATGCAAAAGTAGTTCAAATTAGCCAACCCTGTTTCATAAATATGCACAACCTATGGCAACCCTTTCTGATTCACCTTACTTCATCTATCTTCAATGAAAAGCCAAATGATGGAATAAGCTTGTGTCAATCATTTGCCTCTTTTGAATTCAAAATAACATCTACAGGGAGGAAATAAGATCCTTGAAATCAAGCATTTCCATAAGGATAACTGTTAGAAAAACTTACAAACTGTTCAAAGACATATTTGCAACGTAGTCTGGGATTGAATCAGTAATTAAGCAATTTCTCAGAATGCTGTCGCAAGAATGTAAACAATGATCAATTTATTATAGTTAAGGCAATCCACAAGTAATTAGAAAGGCTTTTCAATACATAGGAATCGTGATCAGGGTTATTCAACTCACAGTTTTGTCAAGTTTTTCATGGCCTGTAGATTAGGGAAAGGTGAACTTGATCCATTCAAATCGGATATTCTCCTGGAAGAGAAAAATCGGTTACTCATGCGTATGAACTTTCTTAACAGCAAAAGGGCAAAAAATCGCAAGATGATTGAAAAGCTACAGGAATGAACTTGTTTGTGCTCACAGAGATTTTAAACTTGTTAACAATGAAATGCTAGATGGAATAGGACCCTCCATGGATGTTCCTTGCAAATCCCTGAGAAACGGAAACGAAAATGAGATTTAAATTAGCTTGTCCTAGAGGATAGCATGAGCAGATAAATGGACAAAAACTAATTACTCACAATTCTTCAATATTGCTCCAGTTCCCGATAAATTCAGGTATCTTCCCTGACAGTTCGCTCCCATCTATCATACTGCAGCAACATATATATAAATCATGAATATTGTAGCTGAAAATATTGAATGTTAAAATGATTGCAGCCGACTCCATCGCTTACAATTCAGTTAAATTCTTTAAATTGCCAAGTGTCTCTGGTATCGTTCCTGTAAAATTGTTTGAGGAAAGGACACTGCAGGAATAAGAAAAACCAAGTTACAACTTCCTCCAAAATCAGTAAAAAGTATCAGTACCATATATAACAAAACTGAGATTGAATATTACGTGACAGACACATCTACAAGACATGGTATAAAGTATAACTATGAAGACACTGTCTTACAGTCTTCTTAAGCTTGTCAATTTTCCAAGGTCTGGAGGAAGAGGCCCTCCTAGCAGATTATCAAGCAGGACCCTGCAAGATCCAATTCAAGATTTAACGTTCTAGCTTAGCGTTTCATTTAAGAAGTTCGCGTTGTGACTTACAGCTCCTCCAGTGTGGTAATGTTGCCTATTTCCGGGGGAATTGGGCCGGTGAGACGGTTAACGCTGAGAGACCTAAGACATGGAAGAGAATTGGGAAACAGGTTAACATGTTCATGAATTTCCATATCGGGATATGAAAACCCCTTCACATAAACAGAATGCACCAAAAGACTTACAACTTCTTAAGGTTGGGGAGCTGAGCAAGTCTTGGAGGGATTGTTCCATTAATGTAGTTGCGAGTCAGATCACTGTCCAAAGAAAAATGCTTCATCTTAGTCATTCTATAATTCCTTTTGTTTACAAGTCACTGTTTCTCTTAGCCACTCAGACAAGGACCTTTTCCCATTTGAATCATCATAAAAACTTTCATTTGTTCTGATAAATAAATTAAAATCCTCTGTGAAGCACAAAGGATTGAAATTGATCTCTGTTCAATAATGATATTAATATACTTACATTTCAAGCAGATGAGGAAGGTCTCCTAGTTCCTCTGGGAGAACTCCGTTCAAATTAAAACCTTTCACTCTTCTGTCAAAAACAAAATATAAGAACTAGTTAGTAAATAAAAAGAAAAGAAAATGTAACCATACAAAGACTCTGCTCTCCATAAATTTTAAATTTTTTTTGACGAACAGCAATATATCAATTGTTTCCTTGGAAACATGCTACCATGAACACATTTGTGCTTGTGTTTTTATTATTAAAAGAGTAGCATAAATTGATAATTAAAATAGGAGAACGTATCGCCATCACTATGACCTCATTAAAAAAACATAGAAAAAGTCATCGGAAATTCCAGGAGCTGTATTCTACTCTTTCACAAAACATAAAATTTATTATGAAAATAGTATATAAATATCATGGCTTTTGCAAGGGGAAGAATTACGATTCTTGAATATTTCCTATAAAGAAAACATACATACATGTTAGTGACATGACAGACGGAGCCATTCTCAAATGTACAGTTGCATGTAACAATGCTTTGGGTTTTGCTGTCGATGGTCTGGTTCCACTCTGCACTATCGCAAGAAGTTCGATCGATGGTGGCCCAGTTGCTGATGTTCAACTTGTTGGATATGTTTTGAAGAATTTGCACTGTTACATACAATTCAGGAACTTCAATCATCCATAAAAGCAATAATAATATTAATATTATTTATCCATAAAATAATGTGCTAAAACACAGCTAGAAAATGATGATGATATAAATTCTAACAAATTCCTCCAGTTTATGGAAGGATTTAGGCATTCACATGATTCAATTACTAACTGCACAGCAAAAATCACAAAATACTCATAAAAATTAGGAATGAATTAGTTTTTTTTTATTATTATTAAAATAAAACAGTACACAACACCAAAACAATTATTAAAATATAACATTGGGGCTCTCTTGCTTATTATATAATTATAAGACTTTAGACTCTAATATTGATTTGATTTAATTCATGGTTAGATTGTTGTCGGATAGATTAATCAAGATTTTTTTAATGTTTGAAATTATGTTTTTTGAGATTTTTTCAGAAAACAAAAACTAAAAATTATATCAATTTAGTAAAAACAATCCATAACCAGAACCTAAATAAGTGAGTTATCATGTTAATTCGTAAAATATAATGATTCGTAGACCAAGTCAGTTTTATAATTATGGTTTGTTAACAAAATAATTAAAAGAGATGGGGTTCGTTTTATATGAACAGAAAAGAAACTAATTTTTTTCTTTTATTTTTATTTTTATTTTCAATCAAAATCTTTTATAGTCAAATTAGAATAAATTAGGCTTGTAATTATGTAAGAAATATAAAATTACAAAATATAGAACTAAAATGTAAAACACGGAAAAAACATATAACTAATCCCACATTAGAGACACTTTTCATTATGATTCTAATTTTTTTTTTTATCGGTCCTTGAGTTAGAAAGATAAGGATGAAATTCAAATGAAAAAAAAAAAAAAGATAGAAAATAATCACTTTGGATACTTTTGGATTATTGTTTTCATTGTTTTAGGTGTCAAAGGGTTCTATTTAATGAGAGAATTTGAATTATTATGGATTTTGTCTACAAGCATGTCTAAAAAAGAATATCTGTTTTGTTTTCATTTAAAATTGATTTCAAGGTTATTTGATGATTTAAAATGGTTTTTATTATATTTGTTTAGGTAAAATAGGTTGAAAAATAGTTTTTGTCCTCAAAATCCCACCCCTTGAATTACCAGCCACCACACTAGTGGCTGGATTTTTGGTAGTAACATGTAATATGTTGCCTTGTACTTTTTTTTTTTTAATTGAGACAGGTTGTGTATTGTTCGCCGATTTAAAAAAGAAAAACACAATTGGTCCTTTTTTTTTTCTCTTTTGGTTTTTTTAGCTTTTTAATTTTTTTTCAATCTCATCCTTTAACATTATATTTTTATTTAGTTTTTTTAAAAAAAATTATCATTCAATAATTGATTAATTTTAACTATGACTTTATATTTTTTTTATCACATAATAAGATAAAAAAAAAATCTAATTGAACTCAGTAGAATCTATAACTCAATTCATGAGTTTGATAGGTTAACCTGGGTTGTTTATTCTTTTTTTCCTTTGATTTTTTTTTTTTGAACTGGTTAAATCGACAAGGTTATATTATGACAACTCCAATACAATTTAAGTCAACAATATTTTTCAAGTTTGACATTATATATCAAGTTTAGTGCAATGTTAAAAAAAAATTCATATGGCATACGTTCAAAAACATTTTGGTCCACGCAACATAGTATGGTAAGTAACCTACTTAACAAAAGTTGAACATGGATTAAAAAAATTCTATAGATGCAAACTTATTGGCACTATTCTCTAGAACAATGTAATAAAGTTTTTGCCTATCGTACCAAAAACATAAAACTAGTTATTGAGGGCAAAGTCTTTTTATATAATGTATTAGTCATTAACAAATTGATCAAGGCAAATATATCCTTTTTGCATTTCAAAAGTATAGTGAAAAGATCAAAATTTTAATAATGGCGTCAAGAGGTGATTTGGTAATTTTAAAATGGTTTTTTTTATTATTATCATATAAGATGAGGGATAATTTTGTATTTGGCCAAATATATATATCATAATACAACCAAAAATCATTAAAAATCAAATATTAAAAGTAATCTGAAGGGTTTTTTTTGTCTTTTTACAAAGGTTTTTTTGTTATTATCAAGCCAGATTAGTTCGATTGAATCTTTTATATAAAAAAATAATAAGAAAAAAAAGTTACGACGCATGTAACACACTTGAAGGTGTGTGGGTGGTACCAACACGCTTTAGACATCGCGTGTGAACCCTTACAATGTCCAAAAATACTCTTTCATCATGTTGTTAGAAGTGTTGTCGTGTCCTCTTCCTAGTAGTGTGACGTTATCGACGGTGGTGGTTATGTTTTTCATTAGCGAGTCTTTTCTCTCTTTTTTTCTCTCTCCTTTCCAGAAAATCATAGATCGACACTCTTTGTTGTTAATATTTCAACTTTAGTCCTTATTTTTTTTATTTTTAATTTTTTTTCTTGGCCCTTTTTTAGAAGTTTTATTTGTCTTCAATTTAATCCTTCAATTCTAATTTACCAAATATTATATTATCCAATTTGGTTCTCATTCTTTTGCTTTTTCTTGGGCCTTTTGTTAAATTGATTTTTCTTTTCAATTCAACCCTTCAATCAAAAATTTATTTTTATTTTATATTTTAATTATGATATTCCTCAATCTTTTGATTTATTTGGTTATTTTGTTCAATTTATTTTTCTTTTTAATTACACCCTTCAATCAAAAATAAAATTTGTTTTGTATTCAATTTTAATCCCCATTGTTTTAATTTAAAATTTTTGTTTTCGATCCTTGTGTAATTGATATTCTTTTTCCAATATTAATTGATTAACAATTAAGTTTTATGATTTTTTCAGATATGGTGTTTTGAGTCTAATTACCCGGCTATGAGTTTGAAAAGTTAACACAAGTTATTTTTTTTAAAAATAAGCCTTATAATATTATTTTTTTTCTATCAAGTTATTTCAATCTTATTATTTGAGTTGTGAGTTTGACAGGATTTTCCAAGTTTACTTAGCCCTGAGTACTGGAGCTACAAGTTTATTATGCTAAATCGGGTTGACAGACTAATTATTTTAGGTTTTTTATACCATTTTATTCTGGAATGTTTAATTAGCTTTATCAATTGAGATATATTATTTGTCTCATTTTTTTTTAAAATCTAGATTATCATTATGATTTTTAAAATTTAATATTATGTTCATCTATTATAATTAATTATTTTGTTTTTTCTAATTAAAATAAAATTAATTTATTTTTCCAGTTGAGTATATAATCCAAGTAGCAAAATTTTATTTCTATTAATCTTTCGAGTACAATTAATATACCAGAAAGGTAGGAACCTTCCACCAAAATTATCTGTCACCTGCCATTATTGTAAAGATGCAATATCAAGCAATAATTGCTTTGATGACATCAACATACCAATTATTATTATTATTATTATTATTATTATTATTATCTCTCCTCAAAGAAAACATTTTGAAATAAAGCATCATCAACTTTACAATATGGATATTATTCAACCTTCAAATAATTGTTGATGTATAGTTTCAACTTCAAGGCAACTACTCTTCATTCTCTCTCTCTCTTCGATGAATGCTAAGCTTACTTAATCTTTGATTTTATAGTAATAGACAGAAACTGCTAGAGGATGATAACAAGTCAAACTATAAGAAGTTAGAAGGTCCTGGTAAAATAATGCCTTTTAAAATATTTAAAAAATATTTTATTAAGCCTTGCCGGCAAGAGAATATTTAAAAATTAGATATACTAATTTCTCTCACTAAGCATCACAAATTGAAATGATTCTGATTTTATTTAAGAAGAGTAAATAAAACTAAGAAGCGTCAATCTCTGTAAATAAATTATTTTCCAGGAAAAGGGGAACCTTCAATCATGCTAAAGAGAGAGTGAGATTATTGAATTGTTAGGAGGACGTACGTACCTTCATCTGGTGGCAAGAGTGGAGTGATTCCTTGAGCATGGGATCCAAACTTGTCCACAACAAAGCAATTCAACACCAGAAATCCAGAAACCAAAACAGAGAAAGTCTTCGACAGTAGTAATGGCCGCGACGCCATGCGCAGAGCACAACTCGTTCTCTTGGTAATTGCTATATTATCTGGGAGGAACTAATTATAACGATGATCAAAGAGCAACAAACCACAAGCAGAAACGGCGTGTTTTTCTCAGTAATGCGAGGTGGGTTGCTGGAGGGAAAGAAAAACACAGGAAAGAGAATTTAAAGATGATCGACAGCAACTTGCTTTATTTTGTCTGGGGAAAGGTCTTCCTTTGCAAATTGCTGTTCGTTGTTTTTATAGAGCTATAGAGAGAGAGAGAGAGCTGCACGAGGATATTGACTTAGGAAAGTGCTCTGTGGCAGCTGGAGAAAAATCAAAGATGACTCAAAAGCGAAAATTAAAGAGATTAGTTATTAGGTAAACATTATTTTAACTCCAACGGGTAGGATCATCCGTGATGTTTATTTTCTTTTTTATTTATTTATTTATTTAATGCAAACTTTTAAACCAGCATTTTAAAAGAAAAACTATTCTTCTTTGGATGCGTTTTAAAAATCTTCGAAGAAATGCAAATTGACTAAAAAAACATTCCATATAAAGATAAAAAGAAAAGGATAAACTTTACCTTTCTAACATTCTTACTCTGTTTTTTTAAAAAAAGAAAAGAAAAGAAAGATGCATGTATTAGAGTATAAAACATAAAGAATATGAATCAATTAAGAAATCATACAAGATCACATGAAGAAGCTAACTAAATTTATTGATCACTACTAGTTGAATAATTATTAACCAATGTATTAGAAAACATGATCGATATACACTTGAATACAACTTCATAAGTGAATTATTTTCAATGCCTCATATTTATTTATTCATTTTCATATAATGGATTCATGCTAATGTTAATTCATAGATGTATAAAAAGAATGGAATTATTTTTTAAAAAAAATAAAGTGTATCCCTATAAAAAACATTTATCAACAATGTTAAAAGAATGGATATTAAACTTATATAGATGATAAGAATTGAGCTACTCTTTTGCTATAAAAGTTTTATAAAAAGAAAATTTTTGTCACTTTTTATTTATTTTTATTTTATTTTTTTAAGAAGACATGTTTTTATTTTTGTATTTTTAAAATTTTTATAACAATGATAAGAATTGTTCAATGGGCCATTTGATTTAGCCAAGTTTGAATTGGCATAATAAACTTGGCCATGAACTTTTTTTCATTTTTATAATGATGTTAAATCAAATAATTTTTTCAATGTAAAAAATATTTTTTGATCTTTTTTTATTATAAGAATAAAAAAAAACAAACAGAAGACAAATAATTTTATTTTTTAAAAAAAAACTTGGCGTGCACAATATAAACTTAAAATAAAAATTCTTTTTAATTTTTTTTTTTTAAGAACAAATTCATTCCAATTCAAAATAAAGATGTTACTGTTTGGATTTGCAATTCCTATAAATTTTTGTTGCAATATTTTTCATGAAATCTCCCCAAAGCTAGAACTAACATCCTCAGTATTGTTAACTGCTCCACCTCCACCACTAAAAAAAAAAAAACCTTGATTTGAAACTTTGCACTTCCATAAACCATATAGCCACCAATTTGTCATCTCTTGGCTTCAGAATTAACCATAATCAACGTCAATATTTCATCCATGATCCAGGAACATGAACACACTGAACTACAGAACCACCCCCGATGTAAGAAAGGGACATGTGTCTATTCCAATCTCCGAAATACAGAGAGATTTTACTTCCTCAATCTACGCCCTTTGATGAACCAGAGAGAGAGAAAGAAGAGAGAGAACTTCGCCTGGGGAAGGAAGGAGAAACGAAGGGAGCTGATTTTTTTGTTAAATTTGAACCCAATTTTCTGTGTGCTTACACCATGAACGCCATCCCTATTTAGGGATATAACAGGGTCATATTGTCTTTTATGATATTAAATATTGACCCTTAATTCGACTCCGAATGATCTCATCTGTTGGTTCAAGTCGGTCACCATGAATTGTTCAATTTGCAAATTAAAAATTGCTTGAGTTGTTCTCTTTAAGCTGCCACCATGGCCTTTATAATGTCCATCGGCTAAAAAGGACTCTACATGTTAGGTGATCATTTTCATATAATTTTTGTCAAATCTAATAAAGGCTAGAGACATTAAATGTATCTATAAATAGCTCATTAGACAGTCTTTTCAGAGAAAAGTTAGAGAAGAAGATGAGTAATAACTAAAACAACCCTGATTTGGTAAGGTTTGTTTAATCTTTTGCTTTGTAATTACTCTTAATTACACATCTAATTGGCATTAAACATTTGATTTTATACAATTTCATCCTTAAAAAATTCAATATAAACCCTAGATTTATGCATTATTTTCATTATAGTCCTTGATGTCAAATATACATAATTTGACTCTCAATTAACCATTAAACTTTTAATTCTCTTTAATTTCATCTATAATTTCAATCAATTGGATCCTCATATATAGTTCAACGCCTGTTACAAATTGATCCTTGGTTGTGAATTTGTATAATTTAACCTCTAATTGACCCCAAAATTCTAATTCGCTTGCTTTACCTTTTATTTTAATTACTTGACTTGGAAAAAATTAAATTTGACCTCTTAAAGTTCTAATCTTCTCGATTAAGCCTAAATTAAGCTTCCAAACTTAATGTTTCATCAATTAAGCCCCTTGATAAAATTAATTTGACTATTTTAAAGTATAATTAAGTCCTTGTATCTAATTAAATCCTTCAATTGGATTTAAATTAATTCTTGAACATTATTAAATTAAAGTAATCTATTAAAATTTTAATTATATTTTTAGACTGATTTTTTATACAAATTCATCCAATAATAATTTAATTTAATTTTAAATCTGTATTATTTCTCGAGTCTTAAATATAAATATAATGAAATACAATTAGCCTTGATCTCCATTCAAAATCGCAGCTTGTATTATTTTTGGAATCCTCCTCGGTCAACATGCATTCCACTTCCTCAAGAGTTCGCAACCATCCCATCCTTGTCAGCTCAAGGGCACCCTTTGACTTCCTATTATGACATCTCAGCCAATTGGTGAAATCACAGTAATTTGGTGATCTTGCTCCTCCTTAGCTTCCGACAGAGCTTCAAACTTATACTGCAATTCCTGAAGAATGAATGAATGCGACGCCCACAATCGCTGTATACTTCACGGTGCCTCCTCATAACCATCAACCCGTCTTTCTCATGATCTGATCTATTAGTCTTCTCTTAACCTTTCATGTGCCCCATTAACTATTTAAAGGACTTCAACATATCAGGGCTCTGATGAGGCGATGTTTACCTCCAAGTGTTATGGGGCAAAAACTAAGTGTACTGTTTGTTCTAATGATCATGCAATTCTGCAAGCTAGAGTCATCCTTCAAAATATTTTTGAGCTTTCTTAAGTACCTATTTTTTTCGTGTAGGGAGGGCTTGCAGAGTTTGATTAAGTATACTTTTGAATGTTCATCGATCCACATCCTTTTTTTAGATTTAACGTTGTTAAATATATATATTAATGTTAAATATACATCCTTTGAATTTTTCTATCTCTAGCTGGATATGTTTAATGAATTTGTACGGCTTTTGAAAGGGAATTTAATTAATGGCTTATACAACCTAAACTCTTTGAAAAGCTTTTCTATTATTGAGGGCGTTGAATTTATCTCTTTTTAGTTTTTTCTAAGATTAACTTTGTAGTTCTGTGGTTTGTTTAGATTTTCCATGGTATGCCATTTTTTTTCTTTTTGAACACTTCAACTCTTGCCTTTTACATCTACATGATTTTTCATGCACTTCATGTATCGCGCGTTAAAATTTGAGCGGCATCATCTTGGTGATTTTTCATTTTGTTTGATCAATTGCTTAAATTGATTCATTGAAATCGTCACCCAGTATTTAATTAAGGACTACTAGGACTTCTAAATATACTAGTTTTATCAAAGATTCGCATGTAAGAAAATGATTGTGATTAAAAAAAGTATTAACGCCCCTAACGCATCCAACCTGAGATAAGCTGCTTCGTCGACTTGATATGTTACAAAAATTTTAAAAATTATATTTTTTCATCAAATATTAAAAATACAACTTATATTTAAGTTCATAATTCTTTATTCATGAGCAAATCAAAATATTAAATTGTTTTTTATTCTTTGTAATTTCATCATAAAAAAATACATCCATATAAACATTCAAACCATCATACACTTTCCTTTTTTTAAAAAAAAAAATTTCACATCCATAATACAAAATACGAATTCAAAACAACTAAACAAAAATTACATTAAAATTAAAATAACCCCACAACAATCTGAAATTACAAGGAATGTCCTTCCCCTTCTTCCCCTCCTCGACGGTTGTGACCTGCAAGAAACCAAAAAACACAATAGGCAAACTCTTTTTTCATTAAACTATGTGCAATGTTATCACATACGAAATCTATCCAATAAGGACTATATTTTTCATGGTTTCTTAAGTGTGCAACAACAAAAACTGAATTTTTTGTTACGTCATCAAGCGATATCCTTCTAATTTTTTGAATAGAACACGGTTAAAATAAAAATAAAAACTGAATTTTTTTTTAACTGGGTCGGGCTTGGCAATAACATAATTGGAATTGCGATCTAATTTCACAAATGCTACGTCATCATGCGATATCCTTCTAATTTATGTAGTGTTATTAAATAATATTAAGTACTAGTTTTTCGAGTAAAACATAATTTTAAAAAAAAAATCAACAATTTCATTACGTACAAAATTCATTCGACAATAACTACAGTTATCATGATTTATCATGCGTGCAATAAAATTAAGTAAAATATTATCAGAAATAAAATTGAGATTATAGTACGAATAAATTTAATTTACCTTAAACTAATTTAAAAAAAAACAAAAAAAAATATTATTCACGTTCACAATATGAGTGCAATTAATTAACTGTATTAGTTTTTTTTAAAAAAAAAAGTTTGTGCACTGGTAAAAAAAAAAATCATTCATGTAAACGAGTAAATTAAAATTCACACGCACTGTTCACTTAATGAACCGTGCGCAGTGAAGCATGACTCCTCTGTTGAGGTTATCTCACAATGCTGCTTCTCCAAACCTCTGTGGCGCAGCAAATTGATGGATCCCACCAGTGAAAATCACTTTCTTTTTCGGTTATCAAATACTAAAATATGTCACAAAACCAAATACCCACTTAATCTTCTTTCATGGGTTTTCGGATCTGCCTCTCTCTCTTCTTCTTCAAATCTGCTTCCCTGCAGATCGGCTCTTCTATGGGTTTTTTCCGTCTCCCTTGCTTCGGGTAGCTGCAGGAGGAAAGGATGCTGCTGATCTGCAGGTGTCTGTGTCGGGCCGCCCTGGAGACTTGGTCTGCGGCGCTGCAGGAGGAGGCGGCAGGAGCCGGTTGCAGAAGATGAAGAAGAGTGTTGCCCCGGCGCTGCCGTGTGTGAGCTCTGGTTCACTGGTGAGACAGCGCTGCTGCTGCTGGCGGCGAAAACCGGCCGAGAGAAATGTAGGGCCGGCTGCTGTGGGAGGTGCAGACACCGGTCCCTGTCTGTTTGCCAGAGAAGAAGGTCTTGCTGGAAGGGAACAGCTGGGATGGAGATGAGAGGTATTTTGAGGTGGAAAGATCGGCTATGGCTGGTTGAAGGAGAAGAGAAAAAAAATGAAAAAGGGGGGTGTGGGGCTGGCCACTGAACGAGGAGGAAAAAAAAAAAAAAAAAGGGGGTGTGGGCTGGCGGCTGAACGAGGGAGGAGAAAAGGAAAAAAAATGAAAGGGGGGGGGGTTGGGGCTGGCGGCTGAACGAGGGAGGAGAAAAAAAAATCAGAAAAAGGGGGTGTGGGGCTGGCGGCTGAATGATTGAGAAGAAAAAAAAAATAATTCAAAAGGGGGATCTCTGGGGCTGGCGGCCGGTTGAGGGAGAAGAGAAAAAGAATCAAAAGGGGGGAGGGGGAGGTGGGGCTGGCCGGTCGGTTGAGATCAAGGTTATCAAAATCATATTTTTAACACACAAACTCGAATTGTAAAATCATAAAATCATAAAGAAATTTTTTTAAATGAAAAACAGTGCAAAAAACATCGAGAGTTTTTTTTAAAAAAAAACATATTCTTTCAAGAAAACATATATCATCAAGATAATAAAAAGCAATTAACTAAAAGCAACTCTACAATAATGAGTCAAACCAGTGAATCCTTATATTTATTAGTTAATTATCATAAGATCTCTCATATTTATTCATGTCTTTTTTATCATGATCAATTATTTATTGACAGTGCTTTGAAACAACTTGGAGTATGGATAGTGCTTTGAAATCTACAAGCTGGGGTGGGTGTGATAGGGTGTTTTGTGTTGGTGTTGAAAAAAAAAAAAGCAAACCAACCAACATCTGCAAATTATAATTGTACCATTGATGAGGACGATTATGAGATTGGAGAATTATTTCAGTGTAGTCTAAAATTCAATTAACTTTTGACAATGCTTCTTTAATCTATTGTCTGTTAAGCTAAATATAAATATATTTAGATGTATAAAACAATAATATAAAACACTAATAAAATTGAAGGAAGACCATTTACAGACCATGTCTTCAATTGATTTTATTATGCAGGCATGCATCATCTCATTAGCAACTATCATTGATGCTGATGATAGTAGAGGTTTTTTAATTTCTGCATTCCAATTAACTTATGTTTTACCTTTCCTTTTATTTTTACGGCTTTTCAAATCTTTTGTCTGATTCACTACTTCACCCTGTAGAAACTTTTTACATAGAACTAGCAACATCAACAGTTCTTTTCCCAACCTCAATACTTTGTCCCTTGATTAAATTTATAAAATAAATTTGTTTTGTGCTTGCAGTTTTGTTAGCGGTATCTAGGCTACAAGTCACTAACAATAAACTGACTAAGTAATCCATGAATACATTAGGTGATTGTCAATTCATTATAAAGGATTTCAACATCAGAGAGTAATTTTTGTCTATCACTTTCTAAACAAGTTCAAAATTAAAACCCGTCCATTCTTCCTATTCATTTACCCAAATCAAAGAACTACTTTTAATCTTTTTCCCATGCATAAAGCCATGACGAAAAAGCTTATAATTCTTAATCATGAGCCTACATCCATCACTCCGTAGCTTACAAATATACAAAAATTGTAGCACAATTTTGATTTTTTATAATTTTTTTGTATTTTTGAAAATGAATAATATCAATATCGACTCAAAGAGAAAAATTAATGATTTTAAAAATGACGCTTAAAAAATTAAACGTGTTCCAAAAACTTTTAAAAATTTTAAATTTTTTTTAGACGACGTTGAAAATACTAAAAATAATACAAATATATTAAAAACATATATTATTTTTTTTTTTATGTTTTTTCTTTTTGAATTGTTCAGAAATTTTATAAAAAAAATTGATCAAAAATTGGATAACAACATCATGTAAATTGCATTATCACACTTATTAATGCACTATTGTTTGATTTTGCAAGTTGTGTAATTAACTATTTATCTATAATCACGGCAATATGTTGGAAGGTTGCATAATATTTTTTAAAAATATTTTTTAATTAAAAATATATTAAAATAATAACTTTTTTATAATAATTTTAATTTTAATATTAACACATCAATATAATAAAAAATTCTTAAAATATATCAATTTATTTTTAAATGAAAAATAAATTTAAAAAGAAAACTAATAAACAGATACCTGGGCCCACCAACAAAAGCTTTGAAGGACCATATTGCAAACAATAGCCCGAATAAGAAAAAATTTAAAAAAAAAGAAAAAAGAAAAGGGAATAATGTTCACACACTAAGTCAAATTAAAGGTATTGTCTTTAATGAAATTCCATTAAACATATTCAAATATTCAATTCAATGGGCTGAATCATATATAGCAGGTTACTTCATGTCTTACAAATTTTAATTTTGTAATAAAAAGTTTTCTTAACAAGGGCACTTTGAGCGTGTTTGGCAGTGTGGTAGTGGTTGCTTTTCAAATAATTTTTCGTGCCGAAATGCATGCTAATGATTTTTTTTTTTTTTATTTTTACATCAGCACATCAAAACGATCTAAAAAGTATAAACCGTATTAAATTTTAACAAAAAAAATGTTTTTTGGGAACGCCAATTGAACCGCGTTCCAAACACTGCTTTTGAATATCTTCGGAGCACCGGCAAGAGGAAGTGTAATATACAAGGATTAAACACGCCAATTCAATCCAAAGTTTTAGATGATAGTTAATCCTTTAATTATGTAAAGTCGTTAATATAGTCATAATTAAATTTTTGTGCATGTTTTTTCTTTTTAACTCGTATGGCAACTCGTCAAGTTTGGGTTACACAATGAAAGTTTCTCCTATTATATATAATAATGATATAAGTTTGGGAGGGCTTGCAGAGTTTGCATAAGTATACTTGAATGTTCATCGATCCACATCCTTTTTTTAGATTTAACGTTGTATATATATATATTTTAGATTCTGGTTGTGCTTACATTGTTGTTTGTAGTCAGAAGTTTCTCGAGATTGATTGGGTAGCTTCTTTTCTATTCTCTCTTTTCATGTCACTGGGTGTTAAATTTTATTGCTACACTACTGTCCTTTTGTAAATCCTAAATTAATTTAATTTTCAGTTTGGATCGATAATTTGTTTGTTGGTATAAAGAAGAGAATTATTTGTTAATTACAGTGTAATTGTCTAGAAAGTAGACCAGGAAATTTTTGTTTCACTTCTTTTTTTTTCTTTTTTCTTTTTTTGTCTCACACGCCACCTGACTTGGTGCTGAACCTGCTTTGTTGTTTTTTCATCCTTTGATTTTTCTATTCTCTAGCTGGATATGTTTAATGAATTTGTATGGCTTTTGAAAGGGAATTAATGGCTTATTACAACCTAAACTCTTTGAAAAGCTTTTTCTATTATGGAGGGCGTTGAATTTATCTCTTTTTATTTTTTCTAAGATTAACTTTTTAGTTCTGTGGTTTGTTTAGATTTTCCATGGTATGCCATTTTTTTTTCTTTTTGAGCACTTCAACTCTTGCCTTTTACATCTACATGATTTTTCATGCAATTCACGTATTGTACGTTAAAATTCACGCGGAATCATCTTGGTGATTTTTCATTTTGTTTGATCAATTACTTAAATTAATTCATTGAAATCGTCACCCAATATTTATTTAATGGAGGACTATTAGAAAACTCAAATAAGACTATCAAAGATTCACATGTCAAAAACTAATTGTGATTAAAAAAATTATTAACACTTCAACGCACCCAATCTGAGATAAACTATTTATAAAAATTAAAATTAATTAAATTTTTTCATTAAATATTAAAAATACAGCTTATACTTAAATTCATAATTCTTTATCCGTGAACAAATTAAAATATTAAATTCCTTTTTATTCTTTATAATTTCATCATAAAAAAAACATTCATATAAACGTTCAAACCATCATACACTTTCCTTTTTTTTTTTCACATCCATGATACAAAATACAAATTCAAAACGACTAAACAAAAATTACATTAAAATTACAATAATAACCCCACAACAATCTAAAATTACAGGGAATGTCCTTCCATGCGCCACCGCCACGGTGCCTGGATTCACGCACCATCGCAAGAAACCCAGGCAAGTAGGAGTGTCAGTCACGGCTTCCTCTCTTCTTCCCCTCCTCGCCGGCGGTGACCTGCAAAATACCAAAAAAGGCAACAAGCAAACTCTTTTAATCTTCTTTCATGGGTTTTCGGATCTGCCTCTCTCTCTTCTTCTTCAGATCTGCTTCCCTGCAGATCGGCTCTTCTATGGGTTTTTTTCGTCTTCCCCTCCGCTTCGGGTAGCTGGCAGGAGGAGGAAGGATGGCTGCTGATCTGTAGGTGCCGCTGTGTTCGGGCCACCGCTGGAGACTGTTGTGTCTGCGGGCGCTGCCGGAGGGAGGAGGCGGGCAGGAGGCCGGTTGCAGAAGATGAAGAAGAGTGTTGCCCCGGCGCTGCCGTGTGTGAGCTGCTGGCTCACTGGTGAGGACAGCGCTGCTGCTGCTGGGGGCGAAAACCGGCCGAGAGAAATGTAGTGGTCGGCTGCTGTGGGGAGGTGCAGACGCCGGTCCCTGTCTGTGTTGCCAGAGAAGAAAGGTCTGGTGCTGGAAGGGAACAGCTGGGATGGAGATGAGGAGGTTGATTTGTGAGGGTGGGGAAGATCGGCTGTGGCTGGTTGAAGGAGAAGAGAAAAAAATGAAAAAGGGGGGGGTGTGGGGCTGGCGGCTGAATGAGGGAGGATAAAAAAAAAAAAGAAAAAAAGGGGGGGGTGTGGGGCTGGCGGCTGAATGATTGAGAAGAGAAAAAAAATAAAAATCAAAAGGGGGATCTCCGGGGGCTGGCGGCCGGTTGAGGGAGAAGAGAAAAAAAATCAAAAGGGGGGAGTGGGGGTGGGGCTGGCCGGTCGGTTGAGGGGGACGACCGGGGAAGGAGATGGTCAGGTCTGGTTTATGTTTGGATCAAGGGTGGGGTCAGCGGCGGCTCCATTGATAGAAGAGGAGTTAAGCTTTTAGGGTCCCCCCCTAGATTACCCTTCCATTTTGTGTGTATTGAAGGCTTGTAGGCAAAATTTTATTTGGACCTTAAAATTGGTTTTTTAATATTTTTTTTATAATTTTGATTTTTTATAATTTTTTTATATTTTTAAAAATAAATGATATCAATATCGACTCAAAAAGAAAAATTAATGATTTTAAAAATAACACTTAAAAAATTAACGTGTTCCAAAAACTTACATCATGTTGTTATTTATTTTTAAACGACGTTGAAAATACTAAAAATAATACAAATATATTAAAAACATATATTTTTTTATTTTGTTATGTTTTTTTATTTTTGAATTTTTTAAAAATTTTATAAAAAAAATAAGTCAAAAATTAAATAACAACATGATGTAATTTGGATTGCATTATCACTTATTAATGCACTATTGTTTGATTTTGCAAGTTGTGTAATTAACTATTTATTTATAATCACAGCAATTTGTTGGAAGGTTGCATAATATTTTTTAAAAATATTTTTTAATTAAAAATATATTAAAATAATAATTTTTTTATAATAATTTTTAATATTAACACATCAATATAATAAAAAATTATTAAAATATATCAATTTATTATATTTTTAAATGAAAAATAAATTTAAAAACAAAACTAATAAACAGATACCTGGGCCCACCAACAAAAGCTTTGAAGGACCATATTGCAAACAATAGCCCGAATAAGAAAAAAAAAAAAAAAAAAAAAAAGGAATAATGTTCACTCACTAAGTCAAATTAAAGGTATTGTCTTTAATGAAATTCCATTAAAAATATTCAAATATTCAATTAAATGGGCTGAATTAGGGGTGTGCAAAAAAACCAGAAAACCGAGAAAACCGAGAAAAAATTAACCGAAAAAATCGAACCGAGAAAAAAAACCGATTATAATAGTTAGGAAAAATCCCGGTTCGGTTCGGTTTTCGGTTTTGTAATGCAGGAACCGGTTAACCCAGACCGAACCGAACCGGTTCAAAAAAAGGCACTATAAATAGAAAAATTATCCTCACTCTTTCTCTCCAGTAACCCTAGCCGCAGCCCCCTCTAGCTCTTTCTCTCCCTCCCAACAGCCCCCCCTCCCATCTTTCTCTCCCTCCTAGCAGCCCCCGCTGCCTCTTTCTCTCCCTTTCCCTCCCAGCAGCCCCACCTCTCCTCTTTCTCTCCCTTTCCCTCCCAGCAGCCCCACCTCTCCTCTTTCTCAGCCCCCACTGCCTCTGTAAAAATACATAGCCAAGAATACAGGAATAAAAGTACATAGCTAAGAATCCTATTGTTTGAACCTGTGCTCCTTCCTCATTTTCAAAACATTCAACACATTCCAATGTTGTGACAATCTCTTTCAATTTCAATATGCAGAATCCTTGATTTCCCAGTCTTGATCGGAATGTCAATACAAATTTCTGAAGAAGCATGGACATTGGTATTGATGATCACGCTTGCTCAAAGTATCTTCATTCCATGTTCCCCCTTCGTGTTCTTAATCTGGATGATGCATACAATTTCATACTGGTAAAGCCTCGAGGTTGTATTGCAAAACAAGTCTTTCCGCTGTATTTTGTCTCATGACTTGTCTGAGGAGCAACTCTTTTAAAACTTCTGCTGCCAGCTCCTTTTCTTCTTCATGGGCAATCCCTTCAACTATAATGGTATAAGTTGTTTCATTCGGTGTGTATCCTTTCTCAACCATCATCTCAAAAATATCCAGGGACAAATCTGTTCTACCAGATTTACAAAATCCAAGTATAAGGGCATTGAAATCAGTGGTGTTGATTTTTGGCTTTTAATTCGTTTGCACAATGCAGGGAAAACAATAGTTGTGAAAAGGCATCTTACTAGCGAGTTCGAGAAGAAATATGAGCATATAGGTTTTCTCGGTTTTTTTAAATTAAAAACCGAACCGGACCGGACCGAAACCGGTCGGTTTGATTCGATTTCGGTTTTTTTCCACATAAAAACAGAGAACCGGTTTGGTTGTTTTTTATAATTCAAAACCGAACCGAACCGAAAATGCTCACCCCTAGGCTGAATCATATATAACAGGTTACTTCATCTCTTACAAATTTTAATTTTGTAATAAAAAATTTTCGGGCACTTTAAGCGTGTTTGGTAGTGTGGTAGCGGTTGCTTTTCAAATAATTTTTCGTGTTGAAATACATGCCAATGATTTTTTTTATTTTAAAAAAATTATTTTTGACATCAGCACATCAAAACGATCCAAAAAGTACAAACCGTATTAAATTTTAACAAAAAAAAAATGATTTTTTAAGAACGCAAATTGAATCACGATTCCAAACATTGCCTTTAATATCTTCGGAGCCACCTACAAGAGGAAGTGTAATATACAAGGATTAAAACATGTTACTAAACGGCGAATTCAATCCAAAGTTTTAGATGATAGTTTAATCCTTTAATTATGTAAAGTCGTTAATATATTCATAATTAAATTATTTTGTGCATGTTTTTTCTTTTTAACTCGTATGGCAACTCGTCAAGTTTGGGTTACACAATGAAAGTAATTCTCCTATTATATATAATAATGATATAATTTTAAATTATTAGAACTCAAATATACTTTATAAAATAAAAAAAATAAATAGCATGAACCATAGATAGTTGACTTTTCTTTCTGTCCCTTCTCGCTTAAAGCAAGCCTCTCTCTTTCTTTGCTTCCGTACACCTTCCTTCCTTTCACACAGGATTCCACCTCCCAATATCATTTCCTACTGCAAATTAGACCCATATCTGCATCAAAATCAGTTATATATCACAATTCTGTCCACTGTATATTTCCGTCCACCTCCTTAACAATTATCATGTCCTTCTCGAGGCTTCTTTTTGCTTCACTCGTTGCCTTTTGTCTCGCAACATTTGCTTCAGGGGCTACTCGTTTACCCGACGATGAAGGTATGTTCAAGGCAAGATTGGATCAGTGATTTTGGAGTTTTCTTGTTTTATATCATCTCTGTTGTTTCCCAGCAATCATAGCTATGGAGATGAAGCTCTTCAATTTAATTATATGTCATTATTCTGGAAAATAATAAACCTTGTAACATATATATTTAAATTCTTACAGTTGAAGCTCTACGTGACATAGCAAAGACAATAGGCAAGACAAACTGGAATTATATTCTAGCCAATGAGCTACATTATAGTTCCGATAATAATGGAAAAACATTGAAAATTAATTTTTTTTTAATATTATTGTTTTTATGATAGATATGAGGAAAAGAGAGGGTATTTTTAATATTCAATATTAGCTTGCTCAACTATATAATTATATTCTAGCCATAAAAAGCTGCTCTTCTGCATTTCCGGGAACAAGACTAACAAGAATAAGATATTAAGATCCCAAGAATCAAGATGATAAATGTCAAGATTGAATATTGGTCATGACACAAAAATTCCTTCCAATAACAACAAAACTTAAATTTCTATTTAGAATAATAAAACTAAATGCTAATTCAACTTTATAAATCAAATAACGTGGAGAAGTGTACTTAGTAGCCATTTGTTCAGTGGCCCTTTGTTTTTGCTGTTGAAACTAGGTTTTATGATTATATAAGTTTTTGTATTTTAAAATTGATTTAATATATTTAGTAGCCATTTGATTTAATATATTCATGTTGGTGATAAAAATAAAAAATTATTATTTTTAAATATTTTTAATTAAAAAATATTTTAAAAAGCAACAAATAAACCACCAACCACTGCCTCACAAGTCAACAAGTCAAACATGCTATACATAGTACCTACCTTGACAAAACAACGTGGGCGTATGAAACGAAGGCTGTGCACAATCAGATTGTTAAATTAAGAAAAAGGAGACACGAGACAAGGAAGAGGACTGTATAGATACGGATTAGACTGCAGTCGTACGGTACTTATGCGCTGGCATTGACTTGGACTTGTAAATGACTTATTTCAACTTGATGAAGAAATTTATTTATTTTATAATTTTAAATTTAAATTTTATAATTATTAATATGATAATTATTGAAAACTTATATTATTATTAATTTTAAAATTTATATAATTAATTAAATTATATATAAACTGGACCGCATATTTATATTAATAAAAAAAATATGATAGCATAGTTTAAAGGAATTTGAAGCTATATAATTGGGTTAATTTTTTCTCATTATATAGAAATTATTGTCATTAAAACTAGGTTTTTTTTTCCTTGGTAAATAATTATCAGAGTAAGAAATCCAAATCTTAACTTGGAGGATCACTGCAATTTAGATGTCAAGAACAATAACTTTGTGGACCGCTAGTTATTCGGTGGGGCTATGAAAATTTATTAGCCAGACTCATGATTCGATGATCAATAAGGTGATAAGATTGTTTTTAATATTTATATTTAGAGATGTATTAAAATAATATTTTTTTATTTTTAAATTTTTTTTAATATTAAAATTATTTAAAAATAAATAAAATATTTTTAAATCAAAAATATTTTTTCAAATTATCATTCTTGCTGCAAAAGCAGATATGACATGCACCGCTGTTCTGGATCCAACCAGTTAAAATGTTGACATGGTCAAGGACAGGGCTTGTGTTTACGTTTCGACCACACGTGGTATTGATCAAGTAAGACTAAACACTTTTTTTTATTTTATTTTATTGTTTTATTATTATTATTATTATAAAAAACTCAGCACTTTTTTAAATATTCTCGTTACAATGGATTTATGAGTTTATTTGGTATTTTAGTAATTAATATTTTCTAAAGCATTTTTTATCTTGAAAATATATTAAAATAATATTTTTTTAATTTTTTAAAATTTATTTTTAATATCAATATTTTAAAATAATATAAAAACATCAAATGAATATTAATTAAAAAAAAAACGTTTTTTAAACCAAAAAAACAAACATGTTCTATTTATTAAAAAGTAACGAAGGCTCTTGTGTTGTTTTCAACTTTGTGATGTCGTTTTAAGCTATCAGGGGAAAAAATTATGATGGCGTTTTAGGGTTCAAAATAAGAATTTATTTTGCTACATCTTCCTTACACTATATGGTATTAACGTTCCGGCTTCTTTCAACTTAGTCTTTTTTTATAAATACGATTAATTATTTTGTTTTTTTATAGAAAAATTCACTCTCTTTTGGGCCCGCATAAAATATTTAATAGAAAAAATTTTTTTTCAAATTCTTCTATATTTATTTCATTTATTTCAATAATATTTTTCTGTGTTAATATCTATAAATTATTTTACATAAAAATTCATCAATGAAAAATATTTTACAATAAACTTTTAAACTTGATTTATTTACTAAAAAATATTTTGAACTCATAAAATTTGGTATAGTATTTTACAAATAATATTCCACTTATAATATAATTTAACTATTCCAACCACAATCATCATTTTTTTTTTATTATTAATTTTTTATATCACCGCTATAACCACCTCATCTCCATGTTCTGTATCATCTCACCACCACCACCCTTACGGTCGTTTATTTCATTTTTTATTTATTTTAGATTGTTTTATCATTAATGCATTTTAATTTTTTAGATTGATTTCTCATACAATTTCATATAAATGATTCAGTACATACAATTAAATAATGATAAACAACTACTGGCTTAATTGAGTCGATTTACGTCATATAATTAGATAAGTCCATTAGATAATGGATAAGAGGAAAAAGATCAAATTTGATAATGGATATAACACCAATCATCATGCATGTGTGTTTAAAAATGTATATAAATATAATTAGATAATGTAAAATTCTAAAATAATGTAAAAAAAATGACATTGTAAAGACCCGGGTGAACCGTTATGTATTAGATAGGAGTTGGGATATAATTCATAGATTGATCTGGCATGTTTATAATGGTTTGTTTAAATCTTGTTGATATAAAAAAGATTGTAGAAGCTAAACAACGAGTAGGAGGGGTCAAATATTTTTGGCTTATAGGTAGCTGTTCAACACCTAAATAACTAATTTAAATTAAATATTGTGCATTAGTGTTATAAGTTTTATTGTATATACGACTCGGAAAAAAATGAAAACAAAAAAGTAAATAGGGGAAATCAAGAGGAAAGATTGATTAGTAATGACATCGGTTGTTAAGAATGCCGGAAAAATGATTGCAATGTTGAATAGAGTTATGAGTTTAAGGGTTTTGATGCCTCTTATATTTTCTGCATTATGGACTCTCAATATAAAATAGGCTAGGGCTTCTCATGTCTTGAGTATCAATAAGCCCACATAACTTTATTCCTCATGCCTTTTAATTTATTTATTTATGAACAAAAAAAAAAACAAGATAAATCCTGGATGCCAAAAAAATGTCGAGTGTTTACACGTGGCGTGGATATCACGCCTCGTGTCCGAGTAATGGGCCACCAATACCATTCGTTTCTCAGCAAAAGCCTCACGAATTTTAAATTCAAATTTCAGATAAAAACTTGTTGTGGCCCAGTTAACCAAATATGCAATGACTTCTCACGTAAAAACTTGTCGTGCTATAAATTTGCAATGACCTTTACAGTGACTTCTCACGTAACTACCTCAATGGTACCATCCCTACAGAATGGGGAGCCATGCCACTGGTTAACATGTAAGATACTTTTTCTCTCATATACATGCACGAGTTCTTGAATAAATTGGAAACATCAGCACTCTTGCAAGCTTGTAAGATAAACAAGATCGATCCTTTTCTCCTTCAATCTATTTACTAAGTAATAGTTTTTTGTGGGTGTGATGTTTTGAGTGAAACAATCATGCAGCACTGTCGAGTTTAATCAGCTTTCAGGAGTTCTGCCACAAGAGCTTGGAAATTTGACTCGCTTAGAAAAAATGTAAGACCTTTCGCTACAAGTTTGTGTGCTCTGCAATTTTCAAGTTACTTTTTAGAGCTTTGCTTGAAAAGCCTATGGAACTTTATTTATTTATAATTGTTTTTGCTTTGATGTTATAGGCATCTATCCTCTAACTACTTTACTGGACAGTTGCCAGCAACATTTGAAAAGCTTACCACAATGAAGGATTTGTAAGTTTTTGAAGTATTATTATAATTATGACACAAATTAAATGTTCAGTTTTGAATCAAACCGCATGATTTTATTGTTTTTTGCAGCCGAATTGGTGATAACAGCTTCACAGGTCAGATACCGGATCTTATTCAGAAATGGACAAACCTGGAAAAACTGTAAGATTTTCTATGGTTCGTAATTGTATGAATTATTTTACAGTTTGTGTGGCCTATCAGATTATTTGTTTGAACCAATATTCGACTGCATTTTAGAGTGATACAAGGCAGTGGTCTAAGCGGGCCGATTCCACCAGGCATTGCTCTTCTGGAAAAGATGGCTGATCTGTGAGTAAAGCTCTGTTGTTTGATAACTTCCATGAGAACAATAATAGAAGTTCTTATCATTGACCGTGCTTATAACAGCAGAAGGTTTCATAGCCACTAAGACTAATTAGGCACAGTTAACCAAATATGCGATCAACAAATTGTTTGATTGATTTACATTTTGAACTGAACATCTACCTTTCTTCTGGCAGTGATCTTTCCTACAACAATTTCAGAAATGAAAGCTCATGTCTACAGCGCAGAGTGTAAGAAAGTGAAGTTTTATGCTGTCCATTTCTTTTCTATCCCTCTTTCCCTCATTCCCCTGCATTTACTTGTAATTTGCGTAAGAGCTAATTTTTCTCACTTCTCTGATTTCCTGCAGAAACTTATTTGGCAGCGCTTCAATGGGAAACGTCTCGTAAGTGTTTAGACTCGTGAAAACTCAATCTTATCTATTTCTAGAGAGATGTTTGATAATTTGGTCTAGGCCTCAATCTTATCTATCTCAGCTGTTTACTGATGACAAGACACACAGCAGGCTTGGCAGGCGATTTTTTGATATCTATATTCAGGTGACTGATCAAAGTTTTATTCTGTCATTCAGTATTAAGGGTTTGAATGAAAATACAAAATTTCATTTTTCTTTCAGTTTTATTAATAGCAATCTGACAACAAAAATGTAGGGAAAGCTTGTACAAAAGGATTTCAGTATCCAGGAAGAAGCAGGCGGTGTTGGTAAGGCAATTATCAAAAATTTTACTGCCATTGTCACTGGAAATGCATTGGAGATACGCTTTTATTGGGCTGGAAAAGGGACAACTGGGCTGCTTGTTAGAGGAGTTTATGGACCTCTCATATCGGCTATTTCTGTGACACCTGGTGAGTTGGAGGAGATTCTATGAACTTAATCATCAGGATTCTGTTCGTACAGTACAAAACCATCAATGCAGCTTGGTCTTGTCCAATTTGACTTACAATGTGATGTTATTTGTCTTTCTGTTATAAACTCTTCGCTTCCTGCAGATTTTGTACCTCCTTCAGAAAATAGCAGTAGTAATGGTATATCTGCTGGCACTGTGGTTGACATTGTGGCTGCAGTAGTAGTTGTCATCTTCCTAATTCTAGGAATTCTCTGGTTGAAAGGTTGTTTAGGACAGAAGATCAGTATGCGTCATGGTATTTTCTAAAGATTTGTCTTTATTTTCCTATTTCTGGATACGATTTCTCCATATCAACTTCTTAGAACCACACACACATATGAGATTAATTCCAAGAAACGGATTCTTTTCTGAAACAAATTCGCTTCTCCAACAGATTTGAAGGGCCTAGAATTAAAAACAGGTTCATTTACATTGAGGCAAATTAAAGCTGTTACAAACAACTTCGATCCTGCTAATAAAATTGGAGAAGGTGGTTTTGGTCCTGTTTACAAGGTATTCAACATGAACATTACTTGGTTTCTTAATGCATGGCCCTTGTAACATTTTTAAGATTCTTAGGTAGATGCAATACCAGTCTTGCGAATGTTTTTACACTATTTCCTTGATGCAGGGTGTTCTATCAGATGGAACCGTAATTGCTGTAAAGCAGCTTTCCTCCAAATCAAAACAAGGAAACCATGAGTTTGTGAATGAGATTGGCATGATTTCTGCTCTGCAACACCCTCATCTTGTAAAGCTTCACGGATGTTGCATTGAAGGCAATCAATTATTGTTGGTGTATGAGTACATGGAAAATAACAGCCTTGCTCGTGCTTTGTTTGGTAAATTCAAAGAACATAATTTAATTGATTTCAAGCTCTTGGCTCTTAGATGTTTCCATACATGTAAAGGTATGCATGCTTGTATGGGAAGAAACAAAATACTCATCTTATACTTAGCATCACTGTTGATCTTGTCTCAAAGGTCCTGAAGAATACCAGTTGAATTTGGATTGGGCAACAAGGCACAAGATTTGAGTTGGTATAGCAAAAGGTTTAGCTTATCTTCATGAAGAATCAAGATTGAAGATCGTGCATAGAGACATCAAGGCCACCAATGTGTTGCTTGATAAGAATCTAGACCCCAAGATATCTGACTTTGGCTAGCCAAACTTGATGAAGAGGACAACACCCATATAAGCACCCGAGTTGCCGGAACCCTGTGAGCCTGCTCTCTAAGTATTTGACTGAAAAAGAGCCATCCACCATAAGATTTAAGTCTTTTGAATAGAACTCAGTCTAAGCTGTTTGATATATGGGTTATTTTTGCAGCGGGTATATGGCTCCTGAATATGCAATGCGGGGTTATTTGACTGACAAAGCAGATGTCTACAGTTTTGGAATCGTTGCCTTGGAAATTGTCAGTGGGAAGAGCAATACTAGTCATCGAACAAAGGAGGACACTCTTTATCTTCTTGATTGGGTAGAAAGAGTTTCTCTCGCCGTCTTGATTTATTTATTTTTATTATTATTATCAATATTGTACATAATTATATATATCCATC
>CAXHTJ010000986.1:0-23990 GCA_964019445.1 Populus tremula
TAATAATACTCAGTACGTGGCGTTGTTATACCTAAGAATGATCTAAAAAATCAAGTCACAGGTTTCCAGCCTATATACTGAGTTTATGAAAAGATCAAAGAGATATATTATATAATATAAACAGATTTCTGATGCGAATGAACAAGGCAGGACAAAAAATGTCAGGATCCTTAATCAAACACAGAGCATACTTAACGTACATAAAATATAACAAGAATTTAAATAGTAGTAGTAGTAGTAGTAGTAGTAGTAGTAATAAAAGAGAAGAAATTAATGAGAGCCTTGAGATGGAAGATTAATGTAAGGAATAAACAATGATAAAAACAAATGTCAAGGTTAGAGGATCCACTAATGGTACTTCAAACAATTATAATATAAACTCTTATTACTCAATTTGGAAACCACACACGAAGGAGGTTCCAATCGGATGATTTGTCATTAATAACTCATTATAAATTGTTAACATGATCATATTAATTATCTTATTTATGTAACACCAAACTTTTAAATATTTTTAGGAATTCATGATGCTTACTTATGTTAACAACAAATCAAGTTCCTTTCATAGCACAGGTATAGGTAATACCATACGGTTGGGCTATGAGAATGCCAAGCATTTGTTGTACCAAATGTTATACAACATAAATCTAGATTAACCATTTAACAAGCAAGTTTAAGATCAGTAGTAGATATAAAAGATAAGACATGTTAATATTAAATATTAAGGTCCATGTTGTTGGTTTACACTATACTTTTCTTACCATTAGTGTACCTTTTCACCTTGACATAATAAACTTAGCTAAACATAATGAAGAAGACAAATATAAATAAACAAAACAAGAACATAAATAAGATACAAGTTAACTAAGGAAAGGAAAGGAAATGAAAAGCATAAACAAGATTTTAATGAAAGCAAAACTTAAGAATTACAAAAAAAAAATATATAAAGAGAGAGAGCCAGAGCAAGTTCTTGATCTGAACAATCTAGCCCCTAAATACATGGCAAATGCCTCCTTTTATAGCCCAAAATTTAGAATTATTGATTTGATGACTAATTGTTGAGTGGGTGGCCAACTCTTGACTTTGTGAAAATCCTTATCTTCTGGTATGAAAAAAACGAAATTGCTAGCATCAGAACTACGACCACTTGAAAACATGAAAGTTGTAGGAAATTGACTCAGCTTTCCAGGAATAAAAAATGGAGGTCATTTGGACTTCTAGAACTCCAGATATGGGCCAAACACTGAACAGTGTTTGGGCTGCAAGAGAGATTCGGACTTCTCTATTGTTGCTATAATTTCGACTTGAAAACGGCCTTCTTAGATCTTGGTATTCACATGAAAGTTGTAGGCCTATGTCTTACTAAATCTGTGTAAAAATTTGAGATTATTTAGACATCTAGAACTCGAGATATGACCCAATTACCAAAAAATATTCCAGTTTGGACTGCACCAACATCTCTTTTCTAAGTTTGGCCCTCTCTTTGTCCTTTCAATTTCCATACTTGAACTCAACAATCAATTCTTTGATTTATGTGATAGGCCTGCATTTAAGATGAACATTTACCATATATTAAGGCATTTTATAGTATTAGACTTGTTATTATAAAACATGATTTAGTTAAGGAGTTATTGATACTTTAAGTGCAAAATGATGATATAAAACCTTGATAAATATGCACTTTTAAGTACTAATCACACCCCCCAACCAGCTTATTACTAGTCCCTAGTAATCAAAGCGTTAAAATAGAAAAACAATTTGCAAATTCCATAAAGCAAGGCATTCATCATTCAACTTCCATTAATCTATCCAGATAAACAAACTCTCATTAAATTCATATATCTGCTCAATACCTCTTAAACAAGATATTACTAAACCTTTCTTTTGTGCTCAAAATATCAACATATAGTTATGGGGCTTTACTTGGAAGAAAAACAAATTTTTGCTCTAATGTTTAAGGTTAACTTCCTTGGGTTAGGATTATTTTTTTTTATATATATATATATATATATATATATATATACTTAAAACACAATGCATCTTTAACCCATGTAACGAGCTTTCGACTAATGACTCCCAGACCAGTTGGTCTTAGGGCATTAGGTGTTGAGACACCCCTACGAGCTTAGTAACTCGGGTTGCAGATACTGATACGTAGATAGTGCAATGTTTGATTCCCTTAAGCTTTTCTCCAACCCATGTAACAAGCGTTGGGCCAATAGCTCCCAAGTCAGTTGACTTTAGGGTATTAAGTGTTAAAACACCCCTTCGGGCTTAATTGCTTAGGTTAGGGAGGCTACGAAACCAAACTTATCTACCTTTTTATTATCATTATTTTTTTTTTTTTTGTTTTTTTTTTTTGTTTTAAATTACTATCCTTTCCCTTAGTTGTTACCTTTAAAAAAGAACATAAATAATATAATAATCCAATGTGCAACCCACAATCATATGTTAAAGTGTGTGTGTGAAAATGAAGATTTAAGAATACTTGTTAAATGAGTATATGAGCAGAATCAAGTGCTAACAATACGAGAGTTTGTAAACCTGAATATTTCAAGTATTCTGATAGACCTTGTTAAGAATGTTTACTAAGATGCGTCTCAAGAGTCACTTTAACAAAAGAACTCCTTTTACTCTGCCATCCTAGTAACAACAGTTTTGCAAATAGTTTATGAAATAGAAAACACAGTTTTTTTTTAATATCAACTACTACCCTTTCCCCCCAACCAAAATGAGACATTGTCCTCAATGTCTTAAGGTAGAAAGATAGAGTATAGAAGACATCACCTGAAATAACGAACACTGACAAACCTGAAACACACTTAAACAAATAAAAAAACAACAAAACACAATAATAAAACCAAAAGACCAAAGTTTTTACAAACAAGGCTCAAATCCAATCTAAGCTTTTTACGGCTTTCCTTAGTTGACCAATTTATGCGACTCATGGAGGGATTAATTACAGGGATGAAAGATTATAGTTGGTCAATCAATTGTTCAACAGTAGCAACAGAGATTATGATTTGTGGTGCCGAAGATGTTAGAAATTCTTGTTTCACAGCATGATCAAGAAAAGATAACAACTTATCATAAAAACCATTAACATTTAACAGACCTATAGGTTTATGGTGAATGTGCAGTTGGGCCCAAAAGGAAATATAAAAGATATCTTCCAATTTGCCCAGACCACCTGGTAAGGAAATGAAGGCGTTAGCATGGTTAAACATGGCATTCAGTCGATCAAACATTATGGGAACTTGTAGTTCCTCTCCAATTCTTTTTCCAATGATGTCCCCTTGTGTTAAAGCTTTCAGGACAACCCCCAAAACTTGACTACCTCATAAAAATGCAGCTTTTGACACTCCCCCCATTAACTCAAGGTTGCCCCCTCCATACACTAAATGAATCTTTCATTCTACATACTTCTATATTTTTTTTTGTTCAAATGTAAGAAGTATATTAAATCAAAAAGAGCAAGACGGGCTTGCAAAACAAGCTGGAGACCAGCAAAGTACAAAAGTAAGTACAGAAACAGAATTTCAGCAAAGAAGCTGAAAAGACACATGCTTTAACCAAAGCGACAGAAATAACATATAGCATGAACAACCCTCATGCAAGGAACCAGGGACTAAACAACCTGCTAGATGCAGCAGCAGCACCCCATAAGAGAGGCGAAACAGAAGTAGAACAGACTCTTTCCAGAAGAATCCAAAAGCAGCATTAGACCATTAGGCCAACAACACAAAATACAAAGACCCATAGGCCAGCAGAACTAAAGTACCCAAGCTAATAACATAGCAACAAGGAACTTCCGAGTGCTTATACCCCATCATAAAGATGGGGATGATGTAGAGGTTGTGCTTCCTGTGGTCTCAACCAAAGAAGAGCTGCTGGGTTGATGTTGTTTCTGTTTCCCAGCACGGCCCGAGGTAGCAGTTGCCTTGCTTCTGGTCAGGTATTGTCTCCTTGGGGGTGGCCCATCATCAGCATCTTCGGATACAAGCACAACCAGAGGGGTCGTGGAAGGGATAGGAGTTGCTAGTTTGACCCGCTTACAAGTAGAAGTATCTATTCGTGCTTCTCCCAGCACATCAGCCTCTGCAGACATAGGATCGAATCCTGACATACCATGAGGCACATCCTGAGGATTCTGTTTTTCCACCGCTTCAGTGTCTGCTGAAGGAGAACAACCAGATGGAGTGGGAGTTGTCTGTGCCTGTTGTTTGCGCTTGTGATGTGGACGAGAGATGCATGCTGAGGTGTTATGCCCCAAAGACCTGCATTTCTTACAAAATCTCGAAAGGGATTCATATTGAACTTTCTGAGACATGCTAACTCCATTGGGTAAAGAAATGGTAATCAAATTTGGAAGGTCAGCTAATAGATCAGTCTCAACTAACACCCGGGCATAGGATAACCTAGTCATAGAAGATGTTGGGGTATCCAGTCGAAGAGGTTTCCCTACCACACTTGCTAGTTTGGATAAGCAAAATGGGGACCAACATTGAAGTGGTAGATTAGGGAATCTGATCCAAATGGGCATCCTTACCATATCAGCAGTATCAAAGTCAAAAAAATCAGGCATTATCTTTAGAATCATAAGCCGTCCAAGCACATGATAAGGGCCCCCATTCAAAACATTTAGCATATCCAGTTCAGAGTTAAAAGTGAATATTAACCAACCTGAGTCATGCATGGAAAAATTAACTGGGCATTTCCAGGAATTAGTAACAAATGTAGATATTGAGGTATAACCTGGAAATTTGCCAGCAATAAACCCAATTAAGCTGAACCTCCATCGGTCCTTGTAAGTGCCCACATCTGTATCCAGAAAGGTACAGGTAGAGCTAGCCGTGAAGTTGGAGAAGTGGACTAGGGGAGGTGATGGGGGACCAGGAGGGGGCCCCTAGACCTGCTGTTGAAGCTTTACCCGACATATGAGAAGGCGATGTAGCTTCAACTCCCAGCATTGTCTCTGGGTCCGGTGCACCACCTCCAGACCGTGGGTTTGAAGACCCAGGGTTACCCAATGTGCCCCTGTGATGGAGATTGCGTCTAGAAGACCCAGATTGATCAGTAGAAGTTGTAGGGTAACTTCCCCTATTTTGGAGATTGTCCCGAACCCTAGGTTGTTGGTAAAGATTAACCACATCAGCAAAGGCAACAGAGGTTCGATCCGGACAAGGATGGATGGGGGAGTCTGTGGGTCTCTGAAGATCTGGAGAGATACTCCGGCTCAAGGGCCGTTGTTGGTATGAGCTCGAAGGACGGGATGAACAGTAAAGATAGTCCTGCTGAGCCGATCTCATCACTGATGACTTCTTTTTAGATTTAGCCATCGATGAGTAACCAAAGAGGAGCCTGTGACAGTGCAGGAGAGAAAAGAGGCGGAGATGTACAGGGAGAGCGCCAACAGTAGTGTCGCACGTGTGCGGCGTCGCGGCGAAAAACTAAGTTTTTTTTCCATTTTTTAAATCTACAATGTAATATATCTATGGGGATACGAGAAAATACTATTTTTTATTGGTAAAAATGGAATGGGAGTCGCCACCTAGTATTTTGGTCACTAGGAACCCTAACTGGTCTCAGAGATTGGGTACGGGGACTGGTTGCGTAAATGGAAGGTATTAGCACCCCAAATACGCCCTACCTAAGGTAAGCTGCATTGTTTTATTGTCTGATAAAAAAAAACTAAGGTATTATCGTATTGCTAGTCGTTGGTCTGTCTATGGTTCAAGAAAAATCCTCCTCAGTAAGAAGGTTTTTTATCTTATCGGGTAAAATCGTAACCGTTCTAACGTCTATACCAAAATAATATTTAGGAATACGTTTTACGTATAAATTCGTAATCCCAAATACTAAAAAGAAAACTAAAAGATTTTTTAGAATTTTTGAAATATTGGCTTAGTTTTCATGGCTTAAATAAACTGGTTCTTAAAGCCAAAATGCATGCTAATACATATATCGTTTTGAAAATTTTCTTTGTTAAAAAAAATATGATGTTATAATATGTATATCTATATATATTGGAGAGACTAAGCCGTATTTTAAAACAAAACAATTTTTGAAAATATTAATTTTTTTTTTTTTTTGATGCTTTGACGGAAATCGGTTATTTAAATACTGAGTTTGTATCCTTACGGTATAAAAATACAACCCAATATTCTTCCACTTTAATAAAAATATGCAGAAAAATCAACAACATTTTTAGGTATTTTTTAGAAAAAAATTTTGAAAGCAAAAAAACATTTTTTATTCTGAAAATCTTTGATATTTTTACGAAAACCGGGTATTTTTAACATTGGTTTTGCATCTTTACAGTATAAAAATACCAACCAACATTAACCCATTTTGACAAAAATATTCAGGGAAATCAGCAATATTTTTTAAGATTTTTTCGAAATATTTTTTTTTAAGTGAAAATATATATACAATATACACAAATATATATTACAATATACTATAATTCCTAATATATATATAATAAAAATTCGGGTTGGGCCGGCCCAAATGAATGGGTCGAACCCAACCCAGCTGGAATCGGGCCGATCTCGGCCCGCAAGGAGGTTGGGCCAATCTCGGCCCAACAAGGCTGGGCCGATCTCGGCCCGCAAGGAGGTTGGGCCGATCTCGGCCCAACACAAAAAATTCTTTAGACTGGGCCAGACTCGGTCTGGCCCAAAATGAATAATAACAAAACTGGGCCGGAAACCCGGCCTAGTGTTAAAAAAAACTCAGCGGGGAAGGGAAAACAATTCCCTTCCCCTACCTCCTGCATGCAGAACGATTCTGCATGCAGGAGGACAACAGATATAAACAAACGAAAGTGCAGGGGGGTGGAAGAAATACCTGGCACGGCGGAGGAAATACCCGTGTTGATGGTGCTGCAGCAAAGGTTGGTGGCTCCCAAACGACGGTGCTTAACAGTCGGGTCCTCTCGGGTCGTGTTCGGTTAACATTTTCTCTAACTCTCCCCACGGCTTCAGTCTTCTTCCCCTCCTCCCAGTGCTGTTTCTTCGGGTTTTAGGTGTTTAGTTCCACTATTTAAGTCGTCTCTCTCTCTCCTCCAGTTTCTCTCTCTCTCTTGGTCTCGGTCTCCCTCTTTTTCTTCTTTTTTTTCCTTCCATGCTTACAGTCTCCACCTTTCTTTTATAGGCGAGCAAAGGGAGCGGGGCTGCATGGGCAGCGTGGGGAGCAGAACGACGTGGGTTGAGCTGGGCAACGTGGGGAGCAGCACAACGCCGGTCGGCTGGTCGGCGAGCGTGGTTGATCAAGGCGTGGCCCTCCTGGCTTCGCGTCGTCCGAGGTGTATGGGCTCCGGATTCTGTCAGCGCACGCGAGGAGAGAGGGGCATCGGCTGATTAAACAAAGGTTTCGTCCATGCTGCTGCACGTTCGGGGAGGAAGAAGAAAGGGGAACAGTGCCGTTCAAAACGGCACCGTTCGGTCCTTTTATATATATATATATATATATATATATATATATATATGAAACGGCGTCGTTTGGGGAAAACGCGCCGTTTCATTTAAAAAAGGCGCCAGAATACGCAAAATTTCAACTCAGCCCTCAATTATCTTTTGATTCTTTCAATTGCGTCCCTGCCAATTTCGGTCCTCGCCCCCATAATTGGCCGTGTTTTTCACCTTGGTCCTTGGCCTCTGATTTATGCAATTAAGCCCTCAATTGATCAATAAACTTCAATTTCTTCAATTACGCCCCTGGATCAAATCAAGACAGACCCCTTTATTTACCCGCGTTTTCCAAATTGGTCCCTGGTTTTGGATTTTCACAATTAAGCCCCTAATTGGCCATTAAACTTCAATATTTATGCAATTAAGCCCCTGATTTGGCCTAATAAATTCCAAAAAAATATATTTTGGCCCCAGAACTTAAATTTCTTCCAATTAAAGCCCAAATTGACTTAAAAATCAATTTTTTCTTGCACTCCAATCCTCTATAAATTCAAATAAAATCCAATTAAGTCCATAAACATCCAAACTTGGGCTTTTCTCCTCAAAAATTCAAATTTTCCTTCTCAACACGGCTCTCATCCTTCAAGAATATACTGTCAAAAATCCAATCTTTGTATTTTTTAACCTCCTTGACCAATCTTTCGACCATTTTATGAGCGGTTATGCCTCCTGTTATTTTTCTAACCTTCTTCGGCTATTTATTTATTATTATTTTTATTTTTTTGTGGGGACCCAAAAATGGGTTACAACAAGTAGCACCGAGCGCACCTTACAACCGAGAGAATCTCTCTCTAGCTTTCTCTCTCTGACTGGACTGACTGAGAGCTCTTTTACACACTTCTATATTTGATGAATGTATGGGTTGAGTAGAAATGAAGGGAAGGAAGAGAAGAATTTATAGATGAGAAAGTGAAAATGCAATCATACCACCTATATGTAGACCAGTTGTAGTCTCTCTCTCTCTCTCTCTTTATTTATTTATTCATTTATTTTGAAAAAGCATGTGTATGTACAGGTAGTTGTGATTATAGCTCACATATTTCCTTGGTTTTACATCCAAGAACGGCTTAAACGCCCTTTATGGGTCGAGGATAGGCTTCCCATCCAGTTTTCTTAAAAACTAGCAAACAGGGTCTTTTTTAGTCAGATTCCCAAGACTAAGTCAAGCATGTTCTTTATGGAATTGTGGCCATAAATCATGAATTGCACGATGCACATCTCCACTAGGGTGCATCTCAAGAGTCAATAGAAGATTATCTAAAGACCCCTTACTCAAGTCATCCTTAATGAATTGTATTTTATCTTCACGATTTATAGATACCATTCCTAAATAACAACATGTTGCATTACAAGTCCATCTGGCACATCTGTGATAGACTTTGAGTCGTTTTGCACGATGTTTCTTCGTAAAAGTGCTTTTACCTGTTCCAAGCATGTGTGAAATGAAAGAATTGGAGGACTCACTTGATAATCAGACCTTTGCTTCAATCAACCAATGAATATCTTCAAGAATTCCATGATTCATTAACAACCTCAATCTTGCACATCTAGCACGGTAAATTTTTGTAATCGCATTCTGAGGCAAAGTGGGAAAATACTTTTTCAATTTTTCAAGACTGGTGTCCATTTTCAAATGAGAATTGGAGGAGAGATTCAAAGAAAGGAGAAATAGCAAAGAATTGCACAAATATATACACATATATCAGTTATCATGGGAAATTGAAAGAACTAACTTAAGATCACAGAGTACCGTTATCCGCCATTTGACCGGGGTGAGAGAAACTAGCAAAACAAAAATCACACAAAAACAATGTGAGGAAAAAAAATCAATCTTTATATACAGGATCACCCAATTCAATAGCTTCATTTTCAACTAAAAAATTATCAAAGTAAACTTTCAAACGATGTCCATTTACCTTATAAACATTGTCATTCTTTAGATTCTTGGTATCACAGACCCCATATGGATACACATGTTTCACAATAAAAGGACCGCTCCATCTTGATCTTAGTTTTCCAGGAAATAAATGGAGTTGAGAATTATAAAGCAAGACTTTTTGACCAACATTGAATGTTTTTCTCAGTATTTTCTTGTCATGAAACTTTTTGATTCTTGCTTTCTAAATTCTTGAATTGTCATATGCATCATTTCTTATTTCCTGAAGCTCATTTATTTGCAATTTTCGTAGTTGACTAGCATCATCAATGTTTGAATTGAAAGCTTTAATAGCCCAATAAGCTTTATGTTCAATTTCCACAGGCAAGTGACAAGGTTTTCCATAGACTAGTCTATAAGGCGATATACTTAATGATGTTTTATAAGCAGTTTGATAAGCCCAAAGTGCATCATTAAGTCTTAAAGATTAATTTTTTCGATTAGGGTTCACTGTTTTCTCCAAGATCTATTTGATCTCCCTATTAGCAAGTTCTACCTGTCCACTTATCTAAGGGTGATGAGGGGTGGTAACTTTGTGTGTGATTCCATATTTCTTCATTAAAGACTCAAATGGCTTGTTGCAAAAATGTGTTCCACCATCACTTATCATGGCTCAAGGGATTCCAAATCGACTTAAAATGTTTTCTTTCAAAAACTTTATCACTGTTTTGTGATCATTGTTTCGACTTGGAATTGCCTCTATCCATTTTGAAACATAATCTACTGCGACTAATATGTACAAGAAACCCAAATGATGGAGGAAATGGACCCATGAAATCTATACCCCAACAGTCAAAGATCTCAATGACAAGAATAGGATTTAAAGGCATCATGTGACGTTTTGAAATAAATCCCAACTTTTAACAATTTTCACAAGTCTTGCAGCATGCATGTGAGTCCTAACATAACTTATCAATATTAAGCAACATGATAGTGAATAGTAATTAAGATCATATTGAAGTATGTACTAAGCAATCCATAAAATTACAAAGCGGTTAGGTGAAAGAGAAATACAAGTTTTCATTCTACAGTATTTTATTGCAAAAGATTCTAATACATTTACATTGAAATCACTGAACAAGTTGAAATCTATCAAAATATTTACATGAATAAAGATAATGGAATATAAATACAAAAAATTTCAAAAAACCAATAGTAAAGATTGATCTTGCGATTAATGAGTTACCTCTCAATTCTTGCCACCCGATAAGAAGCAAAGAATATAATTATTTAATCTAAGTATATAGGTTTTTCATTTATAATTGGATATTGACTGGTATGATCTTGATTCATTCTCATCGCATTCATAACCATAGTTTTATAAGAAGTAGTTTTGTAATTTACAACTCCATGTACGTTCCTAGCACTAGAAATTGACAAAACCATTCTTTTGACCATGGTCTCTATCGCACCCCAAAAAACAATCAGCGTGCGGCATCGGCTAGCGATTTAAGTCTCGTTGTCATTGCGTTGAATTTGCTTGAATTTTGGTTCGTTGGAGTCGCCACCTAGTAATTCATTGAGGGCTACTAGGAAACCTGATGTACTGGTCTGGTCAGAGATTGCGGGTAAGGGACTGGTTGTGGTTAGGGAAGGTATTAGCACCCCTAACGCACCCTACCTGAGGTAAGCTACTTCGTGGCTTTGACGTGTTAAAGAAATTTTAATAATTGTCTTTTCATCGGAAATTAGAAATATCACTTACGTATAAGTTAATAATTCTTAACCGTGATCCAATCAAAATATTAAATTCTTCTTTAATATATTTGCAATTTTATCATTAAAAAATATATACAAATAAATAAAACAAAATACAAACACACTCATACACTTTCACTATTTTTATTTTCTTTTCTTTTCTTTTTCGTTTTTTCTTTTTTTTTCTTTTACATCCATATACAAATACAAATACAAATACAAAATATAACTTCAAATTCAAATTCAAAATAAACAAATAAAAATTACATTAATTAATTTAAAAATTACAAAAACAGTCCCTAAAATTCTAAAAAATTTCAGGGAACGACTTCTGCAGCTGGAACAGTGTTTGTCATGGTTTCTGGGCTCGAAAACAGTGGCGGCGCGTCTCCTCCACGCGCCACCGCTACTGGCGGCGCGTGGGTTGACGCGCCGCCGTAAAAATCCAGCAGCAAGAGCGGGCCTGAAAACGCGTTCCTCCCTTCTTTCTCGTCGGCGGTTACCTGCACAAACACCAAAAGAAGCGCAACAAAGCAGTCGATTTTATTTTTGTTTTCCCGATCTGCCTCTCTTCTCCTTCAAATCTGCTACGGGTTTTTTTTTTCTTCTTCTTGTCCGAACTGGCTTCTCCTTCTCTGTTTCATGCGGCAGTGAAGAGGAACGACTGAGAAAGGGGCGTCGCCGCTGGGGCTGTTCGGCCGCTGTTGTGGTCGTTGCTGGGTTCTTCAGTTGTGGGGAGATCGGTGGCGGTGCTGATGGTGGTCGGTTGAAGGAGAAAGAACCGGGTGAAGACGAGGAGGTTGTGGCCGCTGGTTCTCGGTCTGGGCGAGGAAGCTGAGAGGCGGCCGGAGCTGCGGGTACAGCCGTGCGTTGGGGAGGAGCTGCTGCGATTCGGTCTGGGCGAGGAGGAAGAGCAGATCGGGGAAGTTCTGGTGACCAAAGGATGATCGGACCGTGGGTTCAAATGTGGGGGTCAGATCCAGAAGAGATGGGGGCGGCGGTTTTCAGAGAAAAGAGAAAGGGAGGGGGTTGCACCCTTTTGAAAAAGATAGGTTTAGGGTTAGAGATTTTTTTGTGTTTTTTTCTGATATTTCAAAACTAACCCCCCCTCCTTTTGTGTGAGTTAAAGACCAGTATTTATAGGCAAAAATGTTGCCAAGTTTTTCAACTTGGTCCCTCAACTTCTTTCTTTTTTGTAAATTTTGATTTTTCTTATTTTTTGTATTTTTTTTTTAAAACGAGCAATATCAACGTCGACTCAAATGCGGAAAATCAATTATTTTAAAAATGGTGCGTGAAAATTCAAACGCGTTTGAAAATCTTTTAAAAAATTAAATTCTTTTTTAGACGACGTTGAAAATGCTAAAATGACGAAAATATATTAAAAAAACATATTTTTTGGATTTTCTTTGTTTTTCTCTATTTTTGAAATTTTTTGAAAATATATCAAAAACATGGGTCAAAAATTGGGTAGCAACAGTCTCGTGAGGAACAAATGGTTTTGCATGTGCATACCAACACATATATTCCTCTAAGAACCCTTTGTGTAGAAGATGCATCATTACAACATCTGGATCGAGAAACTTTTTATTCTTACACATCTTGCATGGAAACCTAATACCACTTCCACTAATATTTCTCGGATTAGGTGTTATGTAATTAATAAAACTCCATGCACGTTGCTAGCACCATAAGTTGACCAAACCATCCTTTCAACCATGGTCTTGTGAGGAACAAATGATTTTCCATGTGCATACCAACACATATATTCCTTCAAGAACCATTTGTGTAGAAGATGCATCATACAACATCTGGATCGAGAAACTTTTTATTCTTACATATCTTGCATGGACACCTAATACCACTTCCACTAATATTTCTCGGATTAGGTGTTACGTAATTAATAAAACTCTGAATCCTATTATAATAATTCATCATCCGCAATCCTTAGGGTGAATCTTGATATATCCATGAACAATCATCCATCGAACCTATATTAAATAATGATGACAACATGGATTAATTAACTACATTACAAATTTGTACATATTTACGAAAATTACAACTCAACAATAAAATTGATAAAATATAAAATGGACCTTTAAATAAGTCATTATTTATTTCATCACAACACACCTAAGTTGATAATTTGATATAAGTTTCAACAATTTAAAAATAAATATAATTTTACAAAATCTAAAACAAACCATAACATATACAAAATCATAAATTCATACAACAAGTTTCAAGTTTGTTTGAGAAAACAATAATAAAACAAGTAAACACCCAAACAAAATACATATACTACAAAAATATGCAATAAAAAATTAACATTTTAAAATTATGTTCAAATTAAAAAAAAATTATATATTTACTTAAAATGAAAAATCCATAATAAAAATTCAATCATAAATGTTACTCTTCTTCCATCTGTTTAAATCTTTTGGCTCTCTGAAATTCAAAAACCTTCCGGTTTTCCCCAAGTCTTTATTTAGATACTTGCCATGTCATTAATAATCGTATGACTAACATATTGTCAAGGCATTAAAAACTTGTTTGTAATAATTAACAAGAAACCGGAAAAAAAAAATAGCTCTATCTCTTTTTGAATATTATAAAATCAACAGTTGAAATTAGACTCGTTATATTTTTTAGCGAAACCGATAATTTATACAAAATTAAAAGAGAAACTAAAATTTTAATTTAACTACACCTTATTAAAAACCAAATATATTTTTTAATTGAACTTATTATGAGTTCAATTCAAAAACGTTACGTGGTCGTGTCATCAAATTTCCTGTCGGACGGACTAGTCCAGCATGGGTTTAACAACCCTTTGTACAAGTTTAGATAAACCGTATTTGCATAGATTTGTTTTAATTTCTTGTTCACAACTTCCTCTCAATGCATTCTCACTTTAATTAACTTTTGAGTTAAAATCCATAAGCAAATGATAAAATTCTTGAATATTACTTTTTAAAAAAGGTTGTCATCTAAAAGCAACTTAAAAATGTAACTCAAACAAAATTCTATGCAGCTTTCCTAAGTTATTATGGTGTTGCTTTGAATCAAGCAAAAAAATAGTAAAAATCAATGGTTGTTGTCCTATCACAGGGTGCTCGCGCCGACACGACGTCATCGGTCGACGGTGAAGGCTCTTTATCGTACCTCTTGTGTGAGGTGTGGTATTTTGGAAAGGGTTGTTCAGAAGTTTCCACCTTATATTATGGTCTCTTGGAACCTATAGCTTGCGAGAGTCTGAGTAAGGGACTGGTTGTGTAAGGGAAAGACGCATCACCCCTAGTGCACCCTACCTAAGGTAAGCTACTAATTAGTACTTAAAAGTGCATTTTTATCAAGGTTTTATATCATTATTTTCCACTTGAAGTATCAATAACTCCTTAACTAAAGCATGTTTTATAATAACAAGTCTGATACTATAAGTTACCTTAATTTATAGTAAATGTTCATCTTAAATGTAGGCCTATCACATAAATAAAATGATTGATTGATGAGTTTAAGTATTGAAATAAAAAGGATAAAGAGAGGGCCAAACTTAGAAAAGAGATGTCGGTTCAGTCCAAACTGGAACAATGTTCGATAATTAAGTCATATTTGGAGCTGTAGATCTCAGATTTAGGTCTGCTTTAAATGGATGGAAATCTAAGATATGGGCCTAAAACTTTCATGTGAAGTCCAAGATTTAAAAAGGTCGTTTTCAAGTCCAAATTATAGTAACAATGGAGAAGTCTGAATCTATCCTGCAGCCCAAACACTTTTAAGTGTTCAGCCCATATCTCAAGTTCTAGAAGCCCAAATGACCTCAAGTGTTTTTTCCTGGAAAACTGAGACAATTTCCTAGAACTTTCATGAGTAAAGTTGGTTCAAATTCGGACGTTATCAATGAAGGTTTGCTTAGACAAGAACATAAGGATTGTCACCAAGTCAAGATGTGCCCACCCACTCAACAATTAGTCATCAAATCAATAGTTCCAAATTTTGGCCTATAAAAGGAGGCATTTGCCATGCATTTAGGCATCTTGGTTGTTCAGATTAAGATCATGCTCTTTATTTCTCTCTTTATATTTTTGTAATGCTTAAGTTTTGCTTTCATTAATATCTTGTTTATGTTTTTCATTTCCTTTCCTTTTCTTAGTTAACTTGTATCTTATTCTTATCTTGTTTATTTATGTTTCTCTTCTTCATTATGTTTAGCTGAGTTTATTATGTCAAGGTGAAAAGGTTACACTAATGGTGTAAAAATAAGTATAATATAAACTCAATATGGACTTCAATGCTTATATCCTAAACAACTTGCAATTAACATGCCTATTAATTTTTATCTTATTAATTCTTAATAACTTGCTTGTTAAATGGTTAATCTAGATTTTTTTTATATAACACTTGGTACAACAAATGCTTGACACTTTTATAGCCCAACCTTATGGTATAACCTACACCTGTGCTATGAAAGGAATTTGATTTGTTGTTAATATAAGTTAGCATCATGAATTCCTGACAATATTTAAAAGTTTGGTGTTACTTAAATAAGATAATTAATATGATCATGTTAACAATTTATAATGAGCTATTAATGACAAATCATCCGATTGGAACCTCCTTTGTGTGTGGTTTCCAATTGAGCAATAAAAAGAGTTTATACTATACTTGTTTCAAATACCATTAGTGGATCCTCTAACTTTGACATTTGTTTTTATCATTGTTTAATCCTCACATTAATCTTACATCTCAAAGTCCTCTTTAACTTATTATTATTATTATTTATAATTTATATAGTTAACCTCCCTGTTGTTCGACCCCGATCTTGCCGTGTTATTTATAACTTTGACACTCTTACATTTGGGAGAAGACATCAATTTTTTGGTCATGTCAGTTGCATTGTTGTTTAATTGTTTTTTATATGTCGGGTTTCTATTCATTGGTTTTATAAGGCTCAATGTGGATCTCTATTTATGAGAAAGTCTCTACCTTATTGGGTTAAATCCTAACCGTTCTAAAATCTGAATTTTAGCATCATATTTTTACACCTTGTATCTTTAATACCTGATGGTGTACTTTATCGTGTAATTTTACACCCCACAAATATTAAAGTATACATTTTGATTCTAAAAAAAAGATTGGAAAAAGATTTTTTACATATTGGCCAAATCCTAATGGATAATCATAAATTGGTTACGATATCTATTTTTTGATTTTTTAAACATGAAAAAGATGCAATTTTTGTTTTTTTTTTATGAAAAATATGCTTAAAAAAATTTTAGGATTTGGTTGTATGCAATAACATATTTTTTTTCTTTTTTGAAAATGTCTTCAATTTGTTTTTTGAAACATTTCGGAGAAAACTAAATATTTTAATACTGGATTTGTATTTTACAGTGTAAATATACAACTCGATATGTTATGAAATTGGTAAAACAATATGCGAGAAAAATCACAAATTTTTTTCAAATGATTTTTGAAAATTTTTGGATTTTTTTTTGTTTTTTTTCAAAAAAATAATAATAAATTGGGGTCGAGCCAGACCCAACCACTTGGGTTGGGCCATAACTAGCCTGGCCCAAAGGCAACTGAATTATTCTATCGCTGCATATAGAAATGAATTTTGCATGCAGCGACCTCAACAAAGAACAAAGAGGCAACGCAGGGAGGAGAAAGTTGCCTGGCTTGGGGTTCTCAAACGTGTTGAGGATGTCTGGCCGGTGGTTTAGGAGGCTGCGGCTGAGGCGACGGTGGTCAGAGTCGGTTGTGAGAGGAAGAAAAAAAGGTTACAGAGGAGAGAGAAGAGCTGGAAGGAGAAGAGAGAGAGTCGCGGTGGTAGCTTGGTGGTCGGTTGGTGGTTGTGTTTGCTTTCTAAGGTGGAGCTGGTGGTGGAGAAGTTGGTGGTGGCTCCAGTTGGTGGTTGGAATGGCGAAGAGAGAAAGAGAGAGAAACTACAGAAACGGGGGCAGTGGGGGGGCTTTTTTTTTACAAGTTTGGACCCGATTTTCTCCTCTCTCAGGTCATCAAGGGAGCCTATATTTATAGGCGATGGAAGAGGCTAATCTCGTCTACACTAGGGTAAAATTTCAGCCCTTGATTTGGTTGGAAAAGATCCTAACTGTTGGTTCAAAGTAGCCTCCCTGAGTTGTCAAATCTGCAGGAAAAGATTGCCTGAGTGGGACCTCTTCACGCCATCACCGGTGTCTCAGTGTTGTCACTCATCCTGCACCGTTCACATGGGGTTGTAGAGAAACTACAGGGGATCATTTTCGTGCAATTTGTGTTCGATTTTATGGAGAAATCAAGCATTAAATGCAACTGCAAATTAGTCTCCCACGCTATTTCTTTCAGGTAAAATGGGGAGGACAATGAACAGTGATTAGAAGACGCGTCGTTTGGTCCTCTCTCTCTGTTTTTTTTATATATAAATACAAAATGGTGCCGTTTTTGGTGGAACTAGGGATTTAAACTGATTTTCAATTTAGTCCTTTAGCTTTCAATTTCTTTCAATTGAATTCTTAATTGACCTTAAACTTTTGATCTAATGCAATTAAGCCCCTGACAAACTTCAATTGGAACCCCAAAGTTACCTATTGTGATATGGTCCTTAGTCTCAACCCCTGGTTTTTGTCAATTAAGCCCCTATAGTTTGGCACCTTTTGCAGATTGATCATTGGCTGCGGATTTGTTCAATTTAACCTCTAATTGACTCCAAAACTTCAATTGTTTTCCAATTCGGCCCTTAATTTCAACCAATTAACTTGGTAAAAATTAAATTTGGTCTAAAATTCTCAATTAAGCCTAAATTAGGCTCCCAAACTTAATTTTTCACCAATTAAGCCCCAAATAAAAGTAATTTGACCCATTCAAAGTATAATTAAGTCCTTGCACTTAATTAAATCCTTCAATTGAACCCAAATTAATTCTTAAACATAATTTTGCAGCTTGATTTCCCGGTTTTCTATCTCCATGTTGCCAATCTATATTATTATTTTTATTTTGAAAAAAAATTGATTTTTGAGGAATAACCCAGAATTGAGTTATGATAGTTCAATGAATTTCCAATTATTTTTGTTCAACCAAATGGCATATGTTGATAAAAACCCTAATTTTTTATATATAAAAAAGATCAAAACCCTAATTGCCAGTCTATATAGAGAGAAAGAGCAGAGAGTTGATTCACTTGATTCCTTAAAAGAAACTTAAAATTAATCTTTGAAAATTATTACTCTTCTTCCTTCTGTTTAAATCTTTTGGCTCTCCGAAATTCAAAAACCTTCCAGTTTTCCCGAAGTCTTTATTTAGATACTTGCCATGTCATTAATAATCGTATGACTAACATATTGTTAATACTTTTTATTTAAATATTATAAAATCATTATTATAGTTGAAATTAGACTCATTATACTTTTTAGCAAAACTGATAAACTATATAAAATTAAAAAAAGTCTATGCAGCTTTCCTAAGTTATTATGGTGGTGCTTTGACTCGGGCAAAAAAATAGAAAAGATCAATGAATTTTCAATTATTTTTGTTCAACAAAATGGCATATGTTGATCAAAACCCTAATTTTTTATATATATAAAAGATCAAAACCCTAATTAACTCACGAAACAAGGATCAATCAAACTATTGGAAACAAAATATTGATCTTATTATTGAATACAAAAGTGATATCACACTAAACAAAATAACAGTCATGGGACTTAAATTTTACAACTGTAAACAATTTGAAACCACACATATCACCAGATTTTCATGAAAACTCCAACTCATATATCTAAGTATACAATCACAACAAGGTCAAAGAGTACGGGGTTGCTGGTAATATTTTTTTGGTACCAAAGGCTTCTCCGGCCAAGAATAGAATAATATCATAGCTTCTCCTCCGTCTTATAGGGAGCTTGCTATCATTTCTTGTTGTTCTTGGCTTCTTTCTGGGTCATGCCTTGCCAATTCCTCTAATAGTATTGCAAATCTCTCCATAACTGGTGCACGTAAGGAAACCAAAAGCATAACCCCACGCTCTCCGTTCTTGAATCGATACGGCAGGAAATAGGTTCCTGCAATAGAAATTTCATCAGGCATAGCCTTGGGTGGCCCAGTATAAATTGTGTTGCCCCATCCATAGTCCACCTGATCGAACCCAATACTTGTTAAGTCTGACACGACATATGATTGTAACCCTATAGGCTGCCCTTTGGTTATCTCCATTAGATCAGCCAATGATCTCATGTACTCCTCAGTTATTCTATTCTTGGTATTTCTTATCAATTCCAATGCATACCCTAAAGAGTTTAAGCAAAGCTTCCTAGCATTTGTTACAGCTGCTGGCAAAGCTAGGACGTTACCATAATATCCTTTTGGTAATGGAGGGTTAAATTTGGAACGTGCGTTGACAAGCATTTGCATGCGCATCTCCTCATTAGGGTTAGCTTGAGATGCTATGGCATAGCATCTCCATAAGCATGCACTTATTACCTCAAAATTTGAACATGGGTGTAAATGAGAAGGAATCCATCTACGAATGTTGGATAATTCCTTGCGGTTGAGAACAAAACTACGGTGGGCTACAGCGTGAACCTGGCCGTGGAATTCAGGCACCTTGGCTGTAGGATCAACAGCAACAGGAGCATCATTACCATATTCATTGTGTCTGCATGTAACTCGTGGCGGATTCCTGGCACAGAGGAGTTCCCTTTGCCACACAGGTAGAATTGAAGGGGCATGTGCACCTCGTGCAATCTCACCTATGGCATTCAATAGCTGAACTATGCCCAGTGCATCAGTCATTGGGTGATTAAGACGGAACCCAAGTACAAAACCACCACACTTCAAGCGTGTCACCTGTTAATATAATGTAAAATGATTACTACTTTATGAGAATGTAATTGATGGAATATTACCATCATTGTTTTAATTATATTTTTGAATAAGCATACGGAGCAATCATTTTCTCGATAATAATAATGAAAGAATGAATAAACATTAGCCAATAATGTCCTATACGTACCTGGAAAAGCAATAATGGGGTATTGAGGATCCCTTCTGATCCTGGGACGTTGTAAAGAAGTTCCTGAAAGCATGGGAATGGAGATGGAATTGGATCACCAAACTGCTCAACCGTGGCATCGGCATCGGCTTCGATGAACAGGACACCCTCACCAGTACAATCAACTATAAGCTTATTGTCTGGCCCCTGTGATCTAATCCTACCAGCAAAAGGGTAATAATACACAAGTGCCTGCGCAATTGCCTCCTTTATTACCTTCACAGGATCTTTCCCTTGCATCGATGGATTGTGTGCATACAAGTTGTAATGTGGTGATTGAAATTGGAGGTATAGTTGGCGATCAATATCAGAAAGCTGTCTGAATTCATGAGGTGTGGCCTTAGCTGGTGCAACCAATTCTGGTTCGCACCTTCGGACTGCGAACGATATCGAAGTTGGTGTTGCCATCGCACAAAAAGTGTGTTTGCTGCAAACTGTGATAAATGGTGGCTCTACCTCAGCAGTCAAGAATATTTCTGCTTGAAATGGAATGCATGGGAAGGCAAACTTGCTACATATTTATAGTAATAATGATTGTGTGGACATGCAGTAGGTGTGAAAGGTAGGAGCAGGAACAGTAGTAAATGATTACGTTTATAAAACCATGAATTCATCAACCAGTGAGGTACTCGTTACCCACTACAGCACCTAACTCATTTCCAATTCATTATTATTCTGGTTCATGATTCCCCACTGAAGAATTTTTTTATTCATTTACCGTTATACTCATAGTTTTTTCCTTTATTCTTCGTTGAAAATTCTGTGAAGGAACTAACACGTGGACGAATAAGAAGAAAATTCAAACATATATGAAAATTGAAAGGGCTTCTGAAAATTTCATTTGTGGGGCTTGGAAATGTGATCACACCAAACTTATAGATTATCCTAAAATTATTACTCCAATATGGTCATGCCCAGTACTAACCATGTTGGTTTTCCTTTCATAAGATTGAGAAACCCTCTCTCCCTTGAATTATCTATAAAGTTTAGAGGGGATAGATTTTGGGAAACTACGTGCCTAATGAAGGCCTAATGGAGGGAATCTTTGACAAAGTTAGAATTTGAACCAACACTAGACAAATTAGTTCTCGACTAATTGTTTGTTGTCAAAGAGTCTAAAATTTAGAAATTTATATTATATCCGGTATTGGTTTTATACTCTAATTTTATACTCTAATATTCTTCGCTTAAATATGTTTTACTATTAAAAAATTATATAAATTATATATCGGGATTTTATTTAATAGTTTAATTTTTTAAATTCAAATAATTCTTCAACATGATATTAAAATTTTATTAACCAAGTAGTTATGAGTTTAAATTAATCTTATCATCTTATTTTATTTGATAAAAATTAAATATAAAATAACTTGTAATTATATAAATTGCAAGTCTAAAAAACTTATCTTTTTTTGGGTTTTTTGAGAGCTCTTAGAAGCAATACAAAATGACCCATCATTAATTTGTTATTGTTATTGTTTTTGTTATTATTATTATTATTTATTTATTTTTGCTACCAACTTCACCAGCATTGACTTTTTGAGGAGCATCAACATTGATACATTGACTTCTAGCAACATGGGGATTTTCGTGCTATTCGTGCCCTCCTCTACGTCTTTTATAAATTTTATTCACATAATTAATTAATTAATTAAAAAAAAAAAGCGGTCTGGATTTTCTTCTCTCTGTTAACTTTTTTCGCAACCAAAAAAATAAAAATCAAAAGGGTAATTGAGGATATGTTAATTGTGTACATAAGAAAAATAGAAGGAAATTGGAGGCCGAAAGGCTGTGCGATTGTTTGGATAGAGGCTTCATCTATCAGTTGATAATTGTTAAATATGTATCTTTTAGGCAGTGAAGCTAACAGCAAAAGATCAATGACCATATCATAAATATATTGTAAGCAAAGTTGAGGAAACAAATATGTTGTCATTCACTTGATTGTTGCTTCCTACTCACTGAGAATTTTTTTTTAGGATAAAAAAATTAAAAAATAACTTTGTTATTGATAAAAAAAACAATAAAAATAAAACATTTTAATTAGTAAGATTTTTTTACCTGAATTTTATCGTGGTTAATTTTCCAAGCTATTCAAATATGAACGCAATCTGAAATAAATTCCAAGTTCAAAGTTCAAAGATTTTAATTAGTAAGTTTTTTTATATAAATTTTAAAGTTGGTTTGATGCTCAAAGAGATTTTTTTTATTGTTATTATTATTTTGGTTCAAATTTATAGCCCAACTTATAAATAAATTTATTAAATCTTTTTTAATACATCAAATTGATATATGTCTACATGACATTTTTCTATTGAATTAACTCTTTTATTATTTTATATTATGTAATAAAAGAAATAAAGAAAATAAATTAAACATGTGGAAATTAATTGAATTACTTTAATTAATTAGGTTTGTTTAGGCTAATGTTTTCTTAATTTGTTTATTTTATTTTTATCATTTAATTTTCATATCAAAAGAAAGAATTTTTTAAAAAAATTAAGAGTTATTGGATTATGCGTCTTCAAGCATTCAATTTAGTATCTAGAAGAAAAATTCCATGTAAGCACATGAAATCATAAAATTACAAAGTGGTTAGGTGAACGATAAATACAAGTTTTCATTCTACAGTAGTTGACTATGAATGGTCTTTTTTTTTGTTAATAGTCGGAATTTTATTAAAAGGAAAAAGCTACAAAGATAGTAGCCTAACTTACATCAGAAGAACAAACAAAGGAAAGGGAAGCACAAAAACTGTTGCATGAAACAGGGGATAGCAACAAAAAGAAAACAGATAAATCAAAAGAAACCAACTCCTCCCGACTAAACATTCTCTATATTAAGCTCGAAAGAGTTGGAGTCAAGCCTCAGCCATAAAGCAATACTTTGGCGCACCATGGAGAAACAGATTTGAAGGTTAGGGGCAGCGTCATTAAAAATAACATCATTTCGATGAAGCCAAAGATTCCAAACAACGCATGAGAAAAGAAGTTGCCATGAGAGATTTTGTTGCTTGCCTTTAACCATAGAAGACCATTGGTAGCACATATCATCAACAGATTTTGGAAAAACATTGCGAAAGCCCCGATTAGAAAGCAGTTTCATCCATATATTCCAAGAGAAGTGGCAGTGAATGAAGAGGTGACTTGAAGATTCCAAGCTTTTATTGCAGAAAGCACATCTTGACTCCTGAAGGGAGAGGTAGTCGCGTTGAAATAGAAAATCTCTTGTGGTTACTTTATCTTGGACAAGGAGCCAAAGGAAAAGCTGCACTTTTGGTGGGGTTAGTTTTATCCAAACAGAAGATTGGAATGGTTTGGCTCCACCTTAGAGTAACTGGTCCATCAATTTGGAGCAAGATTTTACACTGAAGAGGCCATCTTTGTTGAGGGTCCAGATTTTCTTATCCATCTTGTGGCAGAACATTGGCTTGGATTCCAGCAAGGATGATAAAAGTGATAGTTGTTCTTGTTCAAAATGAAAAAGAGGTCTGCGCCATTGTAAGGACCAGAGCCAGATTTCATTGCTCCATCTACCCATGTCAGCCACCAAAGCATATTTAGAGGAAGACAAAAGATATAGCCTTGGGAAGGCTGTTTTGAGAGGGTCGTCACCAATCCAGCTGTCTAGCCAAAAGAATGTTAAATTGCCATTCCCCACCATGAATTTGCAATGATTCGTGAAGACTTGGTGAACGTCGATTTGAACAATGGACATAATATCCTTCCATATCTTGGATGGTTGGTTGTAGAAAATTGGGATCCCATTCTCATAAGATAGATTGTACATTGAAGAGATAATCATTTTCCATAAGCTTGTACCTGGGGAAGAG